>APFE030004380.1:140102-152423 GCA_000404065.3 Pinus taeda
ATATTTAATGGAGATTATCCTGATCATGTACTATTGCGGAATACATACACAATACATAAGCTCCTCTACGTTGATCATCAATATAGCAGCATCAAAAACAATAAAACATCAAGAGCATGCACACATTAACACAGTATGTAACCCGGGGAAAGCTTACAGCTGAAAACCCCACACTATCTGTATATTAATGATTGAGAACATGTAACATTACAATAGTCAATACTTCTCACAAGTATCCAACACTATCTCCTGTTACACACAATACAACTCAGATTTGATCTCCAAATCTATTCCACTGCTTGCCTGCCTCCACTGCTCAATACCTGCTCAAGAATGGATGAGAATGGTTGAACCAAACTCGTATTTAACTCAAAAGAATCACTCACACTGGGAATCACGTGAGTAGAGGCTATAATCACTTGGTATTGGCCAATTCTCATTGGCATAACTCAATCCCATTGATTGTGCAAATCCTCATGCACAACTATAGTCACAACTGATAGCAATCTGATCCTCTAACACTTGTCCCTACTGAACTGAACATGTACTGACATGCAACTGAGTTAACTGATGTATTCTCTAGTTGCATTATGAGTTAATAATTAGTTTAACAACTCATCATTAGTCTATTTGTAGTTAGACTAATTACAACTAGTTTAACCAAGTCAAACTGAACACAACTCCATCAACTCCACAATCAACTCCACCAAGCTAAACTAATTGAGTTCTAACTGAAGTCAAGAATGCAACAACTCAACTGAACCACAAAGAAAACGTATTTCCTTCTGACAGCTGCATGTGCCACATCTGTAGCTCAAATTGAAGTGCTCCAAGACAATAAGATAAAGTTTATAGTCTAAATATTATTATAAGACAATAATATTTTACTTTTCTATTTTTGACAGCCAGTCTAAAAATAGACTTTGATCACTCCTGCTGTGATCACTCATGATGTGATCACTCCTGCTGTGATCATCCCTGTTGTGGTCACTCCTGCTGTGATCATTCCTGATGTGATAAAAAAATAGAACTCGCGCCATAATTTTCCTCTGGGCCCACTTAGTGAAGGTGACTCTTTTCACTAAGCTCCATCATCTTGTTGCAATCTCAACACATATATTGTTCTTGGCATGCATTCATTTTCTTGGTGAATATTTATTTAGTTTCAATTATAATGGGTTCAGTTCACAGTTGTCAATTTATATTTATCGATTCTGTGCGTTGTTATTAGTATTTTATGAGTTAATAAATACACTCTTCATTCTACCTTTTTTTATTTCTTTGGTACCCAACAGGGAACAAGAAATTAATTCTGAGGACCTTCTCTATCTGCCCATGGGGTAACCTTTTCCAAAAACGTATTCTACTTGAATCATGGATTGTTCCAGGCTAATAACCCCAATTTTACTCGGCTAGGATTTAGTGAGGTTCGTATCCTAGTAATTGTCTTATTGTACTTCATATTGATTTATTTTATCTTGTTTAATGAAATTCATGGGTACAGGTTAAAATTTATTTCCTGCCATCTCGTTTATGTCATTCAGGTTAAATTCCCCCTTCTGCAAATTAACCACTATTCCATGACCACCTAGGGCATTTATATTGTGGTTAATTTTGTTATACAATAATTATATGAGGAGCTACCTGCGACTCCTCTATACCCTTTACAATATCACCTCATGACCCGAAAGTGATTAAATTATTTTTACAATTAGGATACAACAAGTCCATGTAAATACATACTTCACAAAATTACTGTTTGCTCTTTGATTTACTTTAGATCAGAGTTCATATTTCTTTAACACATTCACATCAGGTATAACAAATAACAGTTACTACATTTTCCAACATTCATATCATCATAAAGGGAATTAAAATAATTATCTATTTCAAGCTTAACTCACCCAGAAACTCAACCAAGGAAAGACCACATATCCCTTCCAACAAGAATGACAATCAAGTCTAGTTCTCCCCCTGAGGTCTTAACTTTATGGAACAATTATTTTGCTAAGAACCTTGTTTGGGCCAGTCCACAAGAATCAAGTTTTAACCTAGCCTAGAACTCATATACCTTCATCTACATCATAATTTTCCACTAGTTGTAGCCCAAGTCAAGAAATACTCCGCAAGCAGTGTCCTTCCATACCCTCATAGTGTCATGTACATGTGATTTTCTCTCCATGTGTTTTCCTTTTTTCTTTCTAGCAAAAAGGACCCCTTATCCTTCCTACTGAGATCTTTAATCTCCAAGTAAGGAGGAGAGAGAGAGTTAGCTACCGTAACTGTTCAGAATTTTTTATAATTTAGTTAGGATCCTTTTCGAGGGGTTTCATGACTTGTCACAAATTCTCGTTAATGAAAAAAATAATAACATGAACTTTATCATTTAGAGTTTACTCAGCTTACCTCCAAGATTTAATTACCAGAGCCTCATCTAGTAAAAACAAGTAACTTGTAATAATAACAATATTTACAGCATTGGGGTGTTACATTTATCACCCCTTGTGTGAAACATCGTCCTTGGTGTTCATTCTTTCCCTTTGGAACAAGTTAGGATATGCTTGTTGCATAAAGCCTTCATCCTCCTACGTGATCTCTTTCGGGCTAAAGTGTCTCCACTGCACTTTAACCTAGGTGATATCTCACCTCCATAACATTCTTTCTGTCTAATCGAGGATACATAGAGGCTCTACCAGGAACTCTCTATCTAGTTCGACCCGTTCACAAACAGTCATTAAATTTCACCGAATGTAATAAATATAATATATAATATATATATATATATATATATAATATATATTATAAAATCTTAATTTTCTATCCTACATTGCACTATTGGTCGGGTTAAATCACATGCTGGGAATCATACAGATACTTATTTAGCAAAGAAACAGGAAACACATTGTGAACTCGTATATGGCTTAGTCATGCAAGTTGGCAAGCTACGGGCCCCACTCTTTCAAAAATTTGGAAGGGTCCACAGTATCGAAGTGATAATTTGGCACAACCACCCCACCTTAAGGTGCCTTTCTTGGGTTTAATTTGTGCATAAACATGCTCTCCCACCTAGAATTCTTTATAATTCCTTTTCTTATTTTTATATTCTTTTTGTCAATCTTAGGCAACCTTTAAATATTATAGAAATTTTCTCACCATCTACTGTATCTCTACTAACATATCAAGCCCTAGGATTAATTTATGCTCTAGATTACTCCAGTTTGTAGGAGCTCTAGATTAAGAAGGACTCACTTTCAAATATTCATGATAAATATTGTTATAAGTGAGTTCCACAAGTGAAGGTATTCCTCCCACTTGGTTGTTTGTTGCATTACATACATTCTTATCATGTGTTCGAGGACCTCATTCTCTCGTTCAGTATGTCCATCTGTTTGTGGATGATATTCGGTACTGAACTCAATATGTGTACCCAATCTAGAAAAAAGGGCTTTCAAAAACATAAAAGTGAATTTGATATCCCGATCAGAAATCACTACTTTCAACATACCATGGAACTGAAATAACTCCTTCATAGATATATCTGTAATTTCTACATTTTCATAAGTAGAGTTAACAAGAAATAAGTGGGTTGTGTTACTCAACTTATCCACCACTACCATGATGGAATCATTTTTATTTTTGGATCTAGGAAAACCCGTAATAAAGTCTAATGTAATCATCTCCCATTTCCACTCAGGAATGGGAAGTAGATGAATAAACCAACACGGTCTTGGTGTTCAACCTTAACTTGTTACACTGCAATCATTTAGCTAGATACTCAACAATGTCCTTTCTCATACCTGGCGAGAATTAGTCTTTCTTAACTAAAGATAATAGTTTCTGATATCTAGGATGGGCAATGTAAAGCTTCTGATGGAGCTCATCCAACAATAATTGTTTAATTTCCAACTGATTAGGTACATATATTCTTTCTCTGAAAGTCAAAAAATTATTACGTTTTATGCCATAATCTAATGTTTTTACATAATTTTGTTCTTTTTTAGCTTGGTTCCATATGAATTCATACTCTGGATCCTTAAGGTTAACTTCTTTAATCTGATTAGAAAGATCAATTTCCACTCGGATATAGGAAACTCCATATACATAGCATAATTTTCTTCTTAATGCATCAACTACTTGGTTTTCTTTCCCTTTAATATGACTAATGTAGAAATCAAATTCTCTTAAGAATGCATTCCACCTAGCTCAGTGGGAATTAAAATTAGGTTGATTAAAGAAACTAGTCAAACTAATGTGATCAGTTAATAAGAGGAATATTTTTCCCAACAGATAATTCTACCATACTTTTAAAGCATGAAAAATTATTGTTGGTTCCAAATCATAATAGAATACTTTTTCTCATGTTCCTTTATCTTGCAGGATTCATACACTATTACTTTATTTTCATGCATTAAACACCCCCCCCGACACCTTCCTTACAGGAATTTGTGCAAACAATGAATTATTTTTGTGGATTTGTTATTTTTAATATAGGGGCTATTGTTAATACATGTTTTTGTCGTTCAAAACTATGTTTCCCATTTAAATACTCTTCCTTTTTTTTGAAATGAAGTCATAGGGTAAGCAATTCTTGAAAATACATATATAAAACGAAAATAATACCCAACCAAGCCCATAAAGGATCGAATTTCTACCACATTTTCGGGGATAGGTCAGTCCATGGTGGCTTTAATTTTCTTAGGATCTATAGTTATTCCTTGAGATGAGATTACATGTCCCAAATATTGAATTTGATCCTTATAAAAATCACATTCGTTGAATTTAGCGTAAAGTTGATTTTCTCTTAAATTTTGTAACACTATCTGAAGATTTTCCTTATGTTATTTCAAGGTCCTTGAATATATTATAATATCATCAATAAAAATCAGAACAAATTTGTCCAAATAAGGATTGAAAATACCATTCACTAGACTAATGAAAATTGTTGGGACATTAGTAAGCCTAAATGGTAGTACAACAAATTCATAATGACCATAGTGAGTCTTGAACGTTGTTTTATAGATGTCTTGCTCTTTTATTAAATGATTTGGTGATACCCTTACCATAGGTCAATTTTGTAGAATATAGTAGCACCCTTGACTTGGTCAAATAAATCATCATTTATTGGCAATGAGTACTTTTTTATAGTTACCTTATTTAGTTTCCTATAATCGATGCAGGGTCACAGGGTGTTATCCTTCTCCATTACAAACAAAATTGGGGCTCTTGAAGGTGACATGCTTGGGAGAATGTACCCTTTATCAAGTAGCTCTTGCAGTTGCATCTTAAGCTCTATCAATTCAGGTATACTCATTCGGTAAGGGGCCATGGATATTGGAGTTGCTCCCCGAAATAATTATATGGTAAAGTCAATTTCTCCTTTTGGAGGTAGCCCCGAAATTTCTTATGGGAAGACATCCACAAAGTCTTCGATAACTTTTATATTGTTCAAGGTAGCTATCTTATCCTTAGAATTTGTATAGCCTACCTTACCTACACAAAAAAATTTTTACAACCTTTCCCGATGAATATACTTAACTTATTAGTTATGATAAATCGTAACTTAATGGCCATATTAATACCTTATATTTCTTTCCTAACACCTTCTTCATTGAGGAAATTAATATTCTTATCCTTACAGTTCAATAAGGACCAATTTCCTTCTAGCCAATCCATACCTATGAGCAAATCATAATTTCTTAAAGGAAATATATTTAAACTTATCTTACTCTGTTTCCCTCCTATTTCAATAGGACAATCTTCTACCTTGGTGATAACCTTCCTTTTTCCCTTGTGGCCAATTGCACAAGCCATGAATTCTTAAATTTAAAAATTTGTAAATGACACAATTCAACTATCTTTTGACTAGCATAACTTATACTTGTACCTGGGTCTATCAAAATAGAGACAAAATGGTTAGTTTTAATACCTTCAAATTCTACCATTGTAGGTTGATATTTAGCCTGATCATCTTCTAAAGAAACATTAATCCTTAACATACCCCTCGTTACCTCCCCTACTATATATGTTTATTAAACATTGGAAGTTGGTTATGTTCTAGTATGGTGAGGACATTTTTTATAATATCATGGCTCCCCACAACCCCAACATTGGAAGGGTGGTTTCTGAGACTAGTAAATTTCTATTTTACTTGACACTTTAGATTGTCTAGTCTCATTTTCTACTTTGGTCTTTGGTTGATTCCATCCTAGACGTTCATTTGACTATTTCTTGTGTGCAGACTTGATTCCTACGCGTTTAACACTCTTATTAATTTCGAAGTTATTCTGCCCCATTTTACCTAGCCACCCTTTGCTACTTTCCCTTTTTTGCTTCATATGCTGGTAGCAGATTTGGGAGTTTCAAATAACCCCATCCATCGGTTTTGGATTATCAAATTCCAACCTTTCCTTCATGAAGGTTGGTAAACTACTGATAAATCGCTCCACCTTAACTCTTTCCTCCCAAATATATGGTGCATATCTTAGCATGGAGGTGAATTTAGTTACGAACTCATCCATAGATTGTTCTCCTAATATTAAATCATGGAACTCCTTTGCCTTCTCATCATAAAATTTCTCTATTTAATATTTATCTTTAAAGGGTTTCTGGAAATTGTCCCATGTGACCTCTTGTTCATCAATGCCTTGTATTGTTCTAATTTATTCCCACCATAAAGTGGATTTACCTTGTAATTGATACATCACCAATCTAGCCTTCAGGTTATAATCATATTCATAGATCTGGAAATATTTGTTTATATTGAATAATCATGCCTCAATATCCTCCTCCACTTCCCCATTCAATGCTGGAGGTTTAATTTTCATGAATTCTCCCTGTAGTTGCACTTTTTTCCTCTTAGTTTGCCTACCACCTAAGGCACTCACAAATTCCTCCTCATTTTTTATTCTACCTCCCTTGACTTATGGGTTTTCCCCTCTCAATCAATGCAACTCAAATCTATTTCCATCTTCTAGACTAGGGTTTTGGTTTCTTCGATTTTTTCTGTGAGAGAGAATTTTCATGATTCTGTCTTTCTCCAATATTAGCCTTTTGTTATCAGCCCTTAATTTCATCATATATGTCGTAATTGTTGTACCGTTCCTAATAAAAGAGCATTTATGTTGGGATTTTCTCCTCCCAACTACACCCACATCTCTGGGTTAATTTTTTTATGAGGTATAGGTCTTTCTCCTACAAATGATCTCCTAGGTGGAGTGATTCCAGATCGTCTTCTCATACTACTTCCTTTGTGCATCATTAATATTTATTTTTGTTATTCCATAGTTTTCCAAATAGGTCATAGTCTTGCAACAATGGCTCTGAAACCACTTGTAACATGTATAGAAAAACACACCAATTTTTTATTTTCTAAGGTAATTTCTTAAACAACTCGCTAATTGACTAAAGTAATTAGTATGATATGAGATCTATTTTCTGGAATATGATAATAGTGTGTAATGGAGACTTAATTAGAAAACAAGTTATATCTGTGTCGCGTATAATTTAACTATTGTAGGTTTAGGCATCTTCAATTGATGTTAAATGTTCAATAGTATGATAATGTCAGAAAAGTTATTCTACATTTTAATGTATTTTAATTATTTTACATAATTTGTTGATTATCTTTGTTGAAGCTTCTCATCTTCCTTAATTATGACATACTAGATCCTTGTGACACTTGGGTCAAACTGTGGCCATTGATTTCACACCACCTAATCTGACAATGTGACTATTGAGAATATTTAGGGTAACTAATCTTGCCCCAATATCAGCATTCAGTCACTCATTTTTCCCCCTCTCCACTGAGAACCTTGTCTGCAACCTATTCCAATAACTAGGGTTTGCTAATGTGTTGTTCATGTATTTTCCTCTTCCCGTGTCTTGTTTCACTGCTTGTTGCTTGACAGGGGTAAACTCTTAGTCAATGTATTCTATCTCTATAGGTTTTCAACCCATTTGGGGTTTGCTATGGTGGAATGTTTCCCTGTTGGCCTCCTCCTCTGTGCACAGAGGAAACTCAATTATCAGTATTCACTACACTTAGCTCTTTTAGTTTTTATTATGGTTTGATATTCAGGTTCTAACACCCAAGGTTGTATTCTATCTCTAAAATGGTTATGCTCAATAGTGGTATTTGACTACTCTTCCAGGTAATAAATCCTGAGTTACCTCAATCATTTTACTGTTTACTTTTTTTAAGCTTAAAGAACACTTTTACTTCTTTTTATTTGTTCCTCCATGGGTAGGGTTTGAAACTACCCTTATTACTGCAAATTAATTCATGGAAACCTTGACATGGCCCCAGAGATATGCTTACACCCTCACTCTATTTTTCCAAGTTCTCTAATTCTTCGTCATTTAAATGAGGGTTTAGTTCATCTTCTTTTCTCACAGAGCAGCATGTATGGTTCAACATTTATAGTTTTATTGAGCATTTTACTTGCCACTGAGTAGAACCCTAAGAAAGTAGTTTTTATATTAGGGGTATTAAGGTTTGATTACTAGTACTTTTATGTACACTATAGTATAGTACTGTTCTTTCTATAATGTTACTAGTGTTTGGTTTAAGGCATCTTTTCACAATCATAAGGTCCTTATATTGGTTTTGATATGAACAAGTAGTAACAATAATTTTTTTCTATGACAACCCTTATATAATAGATTCTTCTCCTCTTAAGAAATTGGTTTTAAGTTTATTATTGCTAAGTTGTTCTTTAAAAGTTTCTAATATAGGAGAAATTCAATTATATGCATGCAGTTCAGAGTTAATGGTTAATAGTGGTTCGAGCATTTAGTTCTTAAACATCTTCTTTGCCTTATTATAATTTTACATATATTATTCCTGGCATGCACTCATTTCCTTAGTGAATATTTTTTTAGTTTCAATTATAATGGGTTCATTTTGTTAATCTAGGTTGTCATTGATGTCAATATGGTATTACCGAGGATGAAAAATATTCTTGAGATGCCAAATGATGTCATAACCCTTGAAGATATCAAGACACTAATGAAGAAGTGCCAATCATGTACCTTTAATGATCTTGATGATGAAGCCATAACCTTATATGTTCTTACCTCGGATGATCTTGATGATGGAAGACTTTATGATGACATGGAAAAGTCAATTCTGCATATGATTAATGGCATATCACTATCTTGATGACATTATAAGCCTATGATGAAGAAGCATAACAAGAAGCCAAACCATGAAGAAGCCTAACTACCCTATCTCAAATTCTGCACTAATAAATTACCAGTCACATTAAAAAATAGGGTTTCTCTACCTTACAGCCAACATTTCATTATGACAGATACATCATTTTTAGAGCACACTTTTGCCTTTCCAACGAGCTATTACTTGGCCTGAAACTCCAAGCAATTTGGGAGAAATGGATATTTGAGGTTAACAAATTTATTTATGACAATGAGCCAACATATACTGACCTCTCATGTTGGCCTACCTATGAGACATGTCTCTTTGCTTATCCAACTGTAAAAACACTATAAATATGGGATTTTTGACCTCATTTTGATCCATAACATCAGCACAAAATCACAAGAAACATAATCATTGTTCACAAATCGTGAACAAAAGGAGAAAAGGAGTGTAAAAATTGAAGAAAGAAGATAAGGGCATCTCAAAACCTCAACTCACTGTGATTTTTGGGCTAACTATGGAAAATTCTATAGCTTGGATTGTACAGAAGTAAATTCTTAGCCTCCTTGTGATTAATATCTTCGGACTGTGTCTCCTAAGTGAAAATATTAGTTCATATTCTTGGATAGAGGCTCAAACCTTGTCATTGGATTGTGTCATTGGATTAGAGGTAGTGTGATTTGAGTGCCCTCTAAAGATTTTATTTTTAAAAAGAAATACCTCTAGTGTTCCTAAGGTTTTTTGAGGAATCCCTATTGAGGGATGTTACTTGCGATAACTCCTTAACACTTTCTCTATCCCACTTCCATAATCTGCTACTATGTTTAAACATGATTTGTTTGTTTGATGTTATGGAAAGTCTAATATATCCTTTTCAATATCCTTCTCAACATAAGTGTGGACACATCCTTAACCATGACTGAGAATGATGAGTCACGAAGATAGGGTCAATTTTGAGACTCTCCTTTGAAGGATCTAACTCTGGCCATATGGCATACTGGGCTTTACTCATCATCTTTGAACATTGTTATTCTCCTGTCATGGGTTTTAAGCACATAACCATTGAATGTAGTGGGTAAAATTTATTTAGTTAATCATCACATCAATAGCTTGAAAAATAGCTTTTTGTGGCTCTATATACCAAGTCTAGTAGGGAAAATATATTTTCAAGGCTCTCTATGGCGAGTCCACTCCAAGGGTTCCTCTAGTGTGGAGAAGGTAAGGCCATGGCTCTTTGTCAATTCTCCAATAAATTGAGAGACTCCTAAAACTCCTTCCTTGTGCAAATATGGGTTGAACAAATGTGGGACCAACAATTCCTATTGCTATAAACCCTCCTTACCCAATAATAAGATGCCTAACAACAACCAAAACTAAGGTTTTTTTAGCATTATTATACATCGATTCATATTTACTTTCATGGTAGGTCTTCAACGTTCATTGTGGAAAGAGGTACTAATTACGATGGATCAACTACTTAAGAGTTGATATCAAGTGAGGTAGTTTTAGTCCAAATGAATAAAAGGTTCTCATTCATCTGCATACCATTTTTAGAAACAGGTTGGTTTAAGTTTCATCAATTTATTAGTTCGTGGTGGTGCATTAAAGGATTGACATTAAGATATATTTTAACGGATTAAATATGTGCAGGTGGGCATGCATATAATTACATCCAACTAAAAGAATATATAATGATATTTAAAATTACTAGAACTCTTGGATAAAGAAAGAGCATGTTAAGGGTGAGATAATCTCAAAGAATATTGAGGCTTCCAAAGAACATATCAATTTTCCATAGTTTGCATTTGAAGAATCTACAACTCTTGGCAATGAGAGTAAGATGCTAAAAATTCAATAATTTAACAATCACTAGAAACAAAAAATGTAAGAAAAATAATTTGCAATATATATTACAATGGCACAATGGTCTGCAGGTTCAAGGACTCCTAGTTTCGAATACATTGCATGGATACAACATCTTGAACCCAATTGAAGGCTCCTTTTGTTATAATCCAAATTCAGAAAAATGTAATGGACTTACACTACATCATCCATTAATGAGAGTCACTAGATGATATCCCTAAATATGGCGTTGTTAACTTATTCTCGTCACGAAACATTAGATTTTGTTGATCATGCTAACATAGCTAGATTGTGGGAATCAAGTTCCAACTATAATGGGGTTGGTTTTAGGATATTTCAAGTGCTTATACAATGGTGAACAATATAACCATGGCACTAAAATAGTTGCATATATTTTCCTCCACATTATGATGCCAGTGAAGAATCTACAACTATTGTTTTAAAAGATAATGACAACAATTGACTAAGATATCTGGAGAAAAACCAAAAAAATGAGATTAATATAGCCCAAGAAACATGAGCATAAAACGTGAAAAAAGTAATTTAATATCTAAGAAGTGGAAACAATGATATAACCAATAAATTGAAGATAATAAGTCAAACACCGGGAAAAAAGCATTTTTCAACATATAACGTTTTTCACTACCTCATTGTCAACTCTAGGAAAGGTCTTTCTTGAAGATATAGAAGCTTCATTCACATCAAAATATGCCTGCCAGATCATGAATTCATTTAGATATACTTACAACTTTTAATCAAATGATCTAGAATATAAAACATCAGTATGCAAATAATGATCAAATGGGAAAAGGGGTAGATTTTAAATGTGTGTAACAAAAAACTCCTGAGTTCAAAAATCTATATTATAGTTATACCCTCATCCAAGTTCTTCATGCATAGCTCACTAAAGGTATATCAAGAGGCTATTAGTCTCTTGGCTATAGAATTGGACGTTTTTTATTTGTAACTTAATGAAATGGAAAAGTTGTGGAGATAAGCAGCAATCTTCTTCTTTCACTAGGCCATGACAAATGAATAAAGAAAATAGTATCAACCCCTTGGAAGAGGAAATTTGATAACAGCAAATACCATGAATAAACAAAGAATCTAGTGAGTTGATGGGCTAAAAAACATACCACCCATAACAAACCTTTCCATCCAAACATTATTCTATGTTGGGTGACAACAAAACATTTCGATAGAAATTTCATGTAACCTACTACTACAAATGAAATTCAAACCCCAACTTTTTGTTTCACTTCTAATTTTACCCAAAATTACCTTAGATTTAAAGGTGTCAC
>APFE030004380.1:165478-179898 GCA_000404065.3 Pinus taeda
ATTTCAATTTCAAATCAATAAATAATAAAATAAAATTAAAATTCATTTAATTCACCACCTATAAAACAACACACTTAATATTTACCTAAATAAAATACATTAAATAAATAAGTCACAGAATCTAACTTCCTATTTTATCTAACCATAAATGTTTCCACTAACCAATTTTTTTTTTATGACTAACACCATTCATAATTATGATTTTTTTTATAATAACCATATAAAATATACCCATACAAGATGCATCAATTTTAATCAAAACCCATATTGATTGAGTCACGCTACTCTTTGTATATTCATTGCATTGATTGTTCCCTCAGCCGTGTCATGCATATTGAATCTGTCTTGCATTTATTAGGTTTTATTTCTATATATAGTTGTAGGTTATGATTACTTGAAATAAATGGGAAAAGGAGGAATTTGAACTTATGCATATATAAAGGTTTTCGAATTCACGACACATAAGTTGTCTGAAATCTATTTACGGTTGTCATTTGAGGAGTATGAAGTGCCTTTTTTCCTCCACGCCGCTCAGTCGGCCTCCGTTCTCCTTAATGTCAAGGCTCACATTTAGATAATGGAAACGACTTGTGCATTTCCCCGTCTCCACTCCAACTGATTTGTGCGTAACATGGCGGCCTCTGTTTGAATTGCAAGACCATCGTGCATTTGAATTCGATGATGCTTCATTAATTGTTGTAGTGCATGAGACATTTTATTGACTGCTACAGTGGTACAACAACATGGAGGAGGATCACAATCAGTTTTTTAGGAAATTCAATAAATTGAATTGAAATGAAACTCAAGAGACTCTCTCAAATTTAGCTGCTACACCAAGAGAGAGGCTACCGAGGAGTTGGAGGCAGAGAGAGCTTTGTCTAGGGTTAGCGATGATGAAGCTGATCAGGAGGGCAGAAGCTGATCAGGAGGGCAGCACCAGGAAGCAACTCAGATTGTCCAAGGAGCAACCAGATCTTTTGGAAGAGAGATTCAAAGAGAACAATTCCCTCAATCCTGTAAGTCGATCTTGAATATATTTAGTCTTGATTTGCCTCACATAATTTCATTTTGATTTTTTGCGATTTGCCTCACATATATTTAGTCTTGATCATGCACTAATAGGCAAGTTCATAGGAATCTAGCCGATTGAGAAGGCGCTGCGAGGTTGGATCACAGCGAAATGGAGCCCAAAAGGACACATTACCTTGCACCTGGGGACTAAAGGCTTCTTTACAACTGTTTTTAACTACTTGGAGGACAAGAACAGGGTATTGGATGGAGTTCCATACTTCTTCAATGCTGTTGGTTTGTATGTCAGAGAATGGGTAGAGCGCTTCAACCTTGACAAAGAGCACCTCAGTTGGGCTCCAGTTTGGATTCGGCTCTATTCACTTCCCGTGGAATATTGGGAGGAAATCTCCTTACAAGAAATTGGCAATGTTCTGGGAGAATTCATCAAAGTAGCAGAGGAAAAAAAAATCAAAAGATACACCTCTTATGCAAGAATATGCGTGTACATGAATCTCAACAAGGCACTCCCGGATACATTAAGTTTATTCCACGACGATAATGAACGGATTCAGCTAATTGACTATGAACATGTGTCGTTTAGATGTAGGAGATGTCATGCCCTGGAACACTTATTCAAGGATTGCCCTTTAAATCAAAAACCCTCATCCCTAGGCGCCTCTGATAAGCCTGAATCTAAGGGTTTCACCAAAGTACCCAATAGAAGAAGAAACCACAAGAAAGTAGCTCTGAATCCCAGGAAGCCTCAAGCCAGCTCTTCCAAGCCTTCAACAAGCAATAGCTTTGTAGCATTGGCCAATGAACCTGATCTCAATCCTGAAAATCCAACTCTCAATCCTGAAAATCCAACTCTCAATCCTGAAAGTCCAGATCACTCAAAGCGGGAAGAAAAGAAGGACAAACAAATAGCGCACACAATCTCCAAGCTGATCCTAGAAGTTCCGCTGCTCAAAGACACCTTCTCCGCTAATCTTAAAGCCCCAAAATGGTATGTTCAAGGAATGGAGGTAGACAATACACAATCTGACTCAAGAATAATAGCAGACACCAATGAAGAGCAAAATGACAATTAGCATATGGAGGAGGATAAAGTAAACATAGACATAGGGGAGCTAGATATTCAAATCCTTGAACAGGCATGCAATTTTTTTTTTTTTTGATAAAATTCAAGATCAACAAGTAGAGGATCTGGAGGAGATATTATCTAGGGCACACAAGCAAAAATATCTAGGTATTCAGATAGGCAGTCCTTGGGATGGAAGAGTTATCACCAAAGATATCAAAAAACGTGGAAGAAAAACAAATCTTCAATGCACAATCAAAATAGGAGCAATGTTAGTGGAGTCACGCAGGTACTCCAAGCTGACTAAGTATTATGAACACCTCCAAAACTCTTCCCAATGAAGTTAATATCATGGAATATTAGGGGGCTTAACAGCCCAGGGAAAGGAAGACTACTCAAAAAAATGATCATGCAAGAAAAACCACAAATTATATTCTTGCAAGAAACAAAATGTAATTCAAGTGATTTAGAAAGGATTGCAGCAAAAGCATGGCCAGGGGGTCACAATGTAGCTATAGATCCAGAAGGAGTGTCTGAAGGTCTAGCAGTCTTATGGGATGCTCGTTCTATTTCGCTCAACAACATTCACGCCAACAAGAACTTCATCCAAGCAACATTTCACATAATAGGGACCAATACATATGGGCATCTTACCAATGTGTATTTCCCCCAGGAGGCAAAGAACAAGATAGAAACACTGGATACCCTATCGGTAATCAACACGGCTATAACCCACCCTTTGTGGATGGTTGGAGGCAATTTTAACATGATTACCAGGCTTGAAGAAAAGAGGGGAGGCAGGCACAGTGGGAACAAGGATGGGATTCACCTAAAGGACTTCATTCAAAATAATTGCCTTATTGACATGCCTTTCAACAACGGACTTTTCACATGGAATAACAAAAGAGCAGGGCTACAGCAGATCTCTTCTCATCTGGATAGATTCCTATTATCGGATAATGCCATTCACTTAGGGGGATATTTTGCTGCCTCCATCCTACCGATCTCTGGATCGGATCATTGGCCAATATCACTTCAGTGGACTGGTCCGGGAAACACCATCCGATGACCATTTAGATTTGAAGCTTTCTGGATGTCCCATCTGGACTTCAAGAATCTAATCAATACAGAATGGAACAATTTTACACCTCTAGAAGGAACCAAGATGTTTTAGTTTCAACAGAAGCTCAAGTATCTCAAGGGTAAGATTAAACATTGGAATCATACTTCTTTTGGCAATATATTTTAGGCTCAGAGTGCTCTTGATCAAGATATGAAACACCTACAACAGAGGATCATAAATGAAGCCCAATCAAAAGAGTTATCAGAACAGGAACAAAATCTTGAGACACAAATCTTAGAAAGGGCAAAACAGGAAGAAACGCTATGGAGAAAAAAATCAAGAATCAAATGGGTTAAGGATGGAGAAAAGAACACAAAATTCTTTCACAATACCACCATCCAATGCAGAATGAACAATAGCATAACTCACTTACAAAACGAGCAAGAGGATAAAATGGAAACCCATGAAGAAATAGAAAGCGCTTTTGTAACCCATTTCAAGCAGGCACATCAAGAACCACATATTAATAGATCGATTGCCATAGAAAAAATCACAAGAAATATTCCGAAATTAATTACAGAGGAGCATAACCAACTTCTTCTCAGACCTGTCGATCTGTAGGAGGTTGAAGCAGTAGTTCATCAATTGAAAGCCGGGAAAGTGCCTAGTCTGGCTGGGTTCACCTCGAACTTTTTGCATAACTTTTGGGATTTGATCAAAATGGAAGTTTGGCAGGTCGTCGAAGAATCGCGATCCTTGAGATGGATGTTTCCTGGAATGAATGCTACATTCATCGCCCTCATTCCTAAGGAAGCTCAGCCCAGCACTCCTGATAAATACAAGATTATAGCCTTATGCAACATTATATACAAGATTGTCTCCAAAATCATAGCTTCCAAACTCAAATTGCTGCTCCCGCTCATAATCTCACCTGAGCAATCTGGATATGTCTAAGGGAGACTGATCACGGATGGTATTATCCTCACTCATGAAATAATTCATTCCTTAAAGCAACTCCAGAAGCCAGGTATTCTCCTTAAAATTGATCTTTCAAAGGCCTTTGATAGCTTAAGCTGGTTGTACATTAAAAAATCCCTTATTGCTTTTGGTTTTGCTCCCCCTTGGATCAGATGGGTTATGAGTTTGTTATATTCATCCTTTTTTTTGTGCTTATCAATGGTATCCCTTCCTCCACTTTTAAACCCTCTCGTGGAATGAGACAGGGAGACCCTCTTCCTCCCTTCCTTTTCATTATAATGGCGGAACAATTGGGCTGAAGCATCAAAAAGGCTCAACACTCTCAGCTTCTTAAACGTCTATCTTTTCACAACTCATCTACCTTCACTCATCAGCAATTTGTTGATGACAACATGCTTTATGGTCATCCCTCAGTTCAGGAAGCTCGCCAACTAAAGTCTCTACTTTCAGACTTCTCGGATGTCTCTGGAGCCGCCATCAATAATTCCAAATCCCAAGTTTTCTTTTTCAATATGCCTGTAAGTACTCAACCTGCTATAGCTCGAATTCTAGGCTTTTCTATTGCTTCGCTCCCATCCAAATATCTTGGAGCTCCTCTAACAACCTCAGCTCTGAAACATTCTTCTTGGAAAATCCTTTTATAAAAGCTGGAGAATCGCCTATCCCTTTGGACCCACCGAACCCTTAATATGGTGAGTCAGCTAGTTCTCATCAAAGTCATTCTTCATTCCATCTTGCTCTACCTGTTCTCAATCCTGGTTGCTCCCAAATGGGTTCTAAAAGAAATCAAGCATCTTCAGAGATCCTTTTTATGGGGAATCTCAGGTCAAATTCGTAAATGGGCTCTGGTTAAATGGGACAAGGTCTACCTTCCTACGAGTGCTGGAGGCACTAGTTTAAGGAATCCCTCTCAAGTAATGAGGTCAAGGGGGGCTGTATCTGGTGGAAATGGCTTACTGTGCCAGCCACCCCCTGGGCCTCTCTATGGAAAGCTAAATATGAAAATAATCACCCCACAGAAGAGTTAATAAGAATATTAGATGTTAGCATGGGATCATTAATTTGGAACTCGGCCAAGCAACATAGGAACTTAATTCAGCATCACAGTTTCTGGGAAGTCAATAATGGCGAAGAGGCAAGGTTTTGGGAGGATTCTTGGCAGCAGTTACCAAAGTTAAAGGAACTTTTACATCCTTTGCGAACAACAGAATAGGACCTATAGAACTACAACAAGGTAAAAAAATTCTGGAAACCTTCTCCCTCTCTAAACTATTGGCAATGGATAAATGCTGCTCAAATCTGATGAAATGAAACAGAACAAACCCAAAAAACTCGACACAGAATTAATGAAGAGGAAAATTCAATGCTCGAAGGAAAAAGACATCCTCAGATGGGGATATGGATAAAAAGGAACCTTCTCTACAAAGGAAGCTTATAATATCATTATCAAGGAGCACATGGTCAAAGACAACCTCTGGAGTAAAGTGTGGGACCCTACCAACTGGCCAAAAGTCTCATCCTTTCTTTGGCTCTTATGCCATAACAAGATTCTCCCCTGGGATAATCTCCGGAAAAGGAACTATCACGGGCCCTCAATTTGCCCAAATTGCAGACAAGAGGAGGAGACTATAAAGCATCTTATGCAATCCTGTACCACAGCGCGTAAACTCTAGGAAAAAGTTAGTTTTCGCTGTCAAAAAGAAGGAAGAATTCATGAATATGTCATAGCCACGGTACGTAGCTTGGAGTAGAAACCTTATCAAAGAAACATCTTAAATTTCCTTTGGAAACTCATTCCAGGCTTCCTCATGTGGATTATTTGGAAGGAGAGGAATCGAAGAATATTCAAGGACCAATCTACCCCTATGGAGAATCTCTGGAGAATCATCTATTAGAACATCAAGGAAACCTTATCTCTTCATACTTGGCATCAGGAGGATCTTCCTTCTCTTCCCCAAGAACAAAACATCTGGGCTAATTGAAACCTTCAGTGGAACCAAACTCATACCGCCAAAGGAACCAATCCTCAGATAGGTCGTCTACCTGAAAGTGGGTCTCCCCACCCAAGAACATGGTCCAACTAAACTTTGATGGGGCCTCAAAAGGAAATCTCTACAATTCAGCCTTTGGAGGGATTTTCATAGATTGGAAGGGTACTCCTCTGCTAACCTTCTTAGGATCAAAAGGATGGGACAACAATAACTTGGAGGAATTAGAAGGCCTGTGGCAAGGGCTCATTCTTCCTCAAAGTAAGGGATTCTTTCCTCTGGTCATCAAAGGCGACTCTCAAATCATCATAAATATAGTCACAAAATTTTTGCAAGGTACTCCCTCAAGAAAAGTAAATAGCAGTTGGAGAATGGCGAAGAGGTTGAAGCTTATCGAAACTTGGCTCATCAATCACAGGGTGATCACTCTTAAGCATATCAGACGGGAAGGAAATAAAGTGGCGGACCTTCTAGCAAACATTGGAGTGGAATGTGGATTGATTCTTCACATAGGTTCTATTTCTGGACTAGCGACTGAAACCCAACTTCTGGACTTTCAAAATACTATGAAGAAGGAAATGAAGTAGGAAGGAGAAGAACACCCGGATGCAGGTGATTCAATTGAAAGTTAATTACAGTATTAATGAATGCTGGCGTATCATCCTGTCAACTGTAGATGAGCACCCTTACCCAGAATGGTGTCATGCACAAGCAAGCTCACCCGACGCGAACTCAAATCGGTTCGAAGGATGAATTAATGGGTAACCTTGGTAAATGCAAGGCTCAAGTGATATTAATCATGGATACTTCAGCCTTTCTCCTCATGTTGTGTTTTCAGGCTCTGGCGATTGAAACCTAGTGTTATTCCTCCCTTGGTCGGCCCTGTTATGGGAATATATCTTATTTTATCCCTTGCAGGCTATATTCCTCCACTACTACCATCTAGTCTTCGAATCTATTCTCCTGCTATCGAGCGATGGTGAGGAACATACTGAGGAGCCGAAATAGTGGGAGACATGGAGGATGCAGGCGTTCTCAGCCTGCTCAAGCTGCTAATCAATTGAATTCCCCTGCTTCTCAAGCGATGATGCCTTCGTCTAGCCCCCCCCGCAGACCATATCTGTATCATGCCTTTCAGAATTATCATTTTAGGTTCCAGAGCAGTTTAATCAGGCCTATTATCTCTGCAAATATCTCCATTATCTTCACGGAGGAGGAGTCCCCGCCTCCTCTTTCAGCTCACACTGTGGCAGATTCTTCTCAGGGAGGCTTCATAATAGCAAGTACCCATGGTATGGAGCGGCAATAGGACGAGGATGATCAGGTAAAAGCGTAGAGCGATTTGCAGGCAGTAGACAAGGATAAAGGGGCAGCTTTGTCTCCAGGTGGCATCCACCATGGAGCTTCAGCTTCGATCGCTGCTGAAGGAGACTCAAGCAACACTTCCCCGGATTCGACTCTTCCAGGTGATAGCAGAGATGATGATGTTGCAAAAGATGAAAACTTATGGTATGGAAATGAGTGTCTGGTGGTGGAGGAGCCATTGGACCAGGATGTAGTCATGTGATGACACCTGGTTCCCATGGACAGATCCTATGATTTCTTTTCGACTCATATTTTCTAGGTCCTCGACTCTTTGTTTCTGCTGAAGCAGTCTGGCTGGGTGTCTCTCTGGTTTTGTCTTTATTCCATATGTCTGGCAGTTCAAGGTTCTTATGATATTTTTGACAGTCTTCACTGCTGCTCATGTTAACTTCATTGGGGTTGCTTCTCTTTTTGGATCCCTTCCCAATCTTCATGTTCCTCTATCTGGTTTTCTGAATCTCGTAACTAATTTTCCCAATCATGGGACAATTCTTGTAAGGTTGAAAGCATGCAGCTCTTCTATGTTGAGGCTTCATCCTCCTTGTAAATTTACTCTTACTCTCCTTTAATAGAATTAGTATTTACTGAGAAAAAAAAATATTTTATTAAGAATATAATTCTTGAGGATTATTGGAGCTGAAATATTTCCTAGTAGTTGGCCGAGAAATTTCCCAAATTGTGAGTATTTGTTGGGTTTTTCATTCATCCTAATGTGTCGTTTAAAACCCCAATGACGATGATTAGGGTTTGTACGGTGTGAAGCTAAAATTATTTCTATCTTTCATATTATAAAATAATTCAAAAAACCATAATTGAAGTAAATATATTGGCACTAAATCTATGTATATTTGTATAATATATTTGTAAAATAGAGAAACCAAATATTATAATAATTTTTATTTTAGTTGATAAGATATAAAACAATTTGTCAATGAGAACATTCTAAAAGTATTTATGTGTAATGATTATTGATTTTAAACCTTATTAACCAAAACTTAGCTAAAATTACAATGATACATATTAGAAATAATAATATGAAATTTGCATAAAAACCAAAAATTCTAATCATCTCAAAAATAACCTTTCACCAAAACTTTTTCTCTTTCTTTAAGATTATAATATGCTTATTTAAATTTTCATAATATAATTATAAATTCTACAAAATTTAAAATCCCAAAATATATTAGTACATATAAATCCTTGTGGTTTTAGAACCATAAAAATACATAATTAAAAATAGATTTAATTAAAAATATAGATGATAACTTTGAGAGTCTTTCACAACTCAAGATTTGACTAGACATAATCATTTACGAACAATTGACCGCTCAATACAAAAGAGGTTGGCATATTCAAAAGCGGGAAATGTTATTTCATAACTGTTATTACCCTTTTTTCAAATTTCATCGAATGAATTTCGTAGCTGCACAATTTTCTGATTTTTTCAAATTTCATTGAATGAATTTCACATTTGCACATGTTTGTGATTTTATATATTTAATGATAAGAGTTTACATGTTTGACTTTGAATGTTTATATGGTCCAACATCACATTGTTACAAATATTGTCTCAATATGAGAATCAACCATGGTCCAATGTCGCATTGTGACAAGGATTTTGTCAATTTGAAAATCAATCATGGTCAAGCATGGTCCAATGTCACATTGTGACAAAAATTGCCTCAAAATGAAAATCAACCACACTCAACCATGTTTATTTTAATGTTTATAATCAAGAATTATTTTAACCATGGTCAACAATGGTCCCATGTCACATTATGAAAATGATTGTCTCAAAATAAAAGTCAACAATGGTCAACCATTGTAAACCATGTTTTTCTTAGTGTTTATAATATTTATCTTAAGGTTTATATACCTTCACTTTAAAACATTAGTCCCTTAGTTTTAATATATTCCCTTGGGTTCATAATCCCTTAGGGTTTTAGTATTAGTCCCTTAGCTTTATTACTCCATTGGGTTTATTATATCAATCCCTTGGGTTTATTATTTCCTTAGGTCTATAATATCAATCATGGTAAACCATGGTCAATCATAGCCAACCATGGTCAACCATAGTCCAACGTCACATTTCGATACATTGTCTCGATATGAAAATCAATCATGGTCAACCATGGTCCAA
Source organism: Pinus taeda (assembly GCA_000404065.3). Lineage (NCBI taxonomy): Eukaryota > Viridiplantae > Streptophyta > Pinopsida > Pinales > Pinaceae > Pinus > Pinus taeda. The sequence goes on from APFE030004380.1 coordinate 175,105, forward strand.
AATCACATTGTGACAAGGATTGTGTCAATATGGAAATCAACCATGCTCAACCATGTTTATTTTAGGGTTTATAATATTTATCTTATATTTTATATACCTTGGGTTTATAATTTACGTCACATTCTGACAAATATTTTCTCAATATAATAATCATTGTCAACCTTGGTGAGCCATGGTCAACCATGGGCCAACGCCACATTGTGACAAGGATTATCTCAATATGAAAATCAACCACGGTCAACCATTGTCAAAGATGTTTATTTTAGTGTTTATAATATTTATCTTAGGGTTCATATACTTTGGGTTTATCATATTTTCCCCTTGGGTTTAATATTATTCCCTTGGGTTCATAATCCCTTTGGGATTTAGTATTAATCCCTTTGGTTTATTATGCTCTTGGGTATATTATATCAATGCCTTTGGTTTATTATTCCCTTGGGTTTATAATATCAATCATGGTTAAATGTCGCATTGTGACAATGACTGTCTCAACATGAAAATCGATCATGGTCAACCATAGTCCAACGTTGCATTGCGACAAATTGTCTCGATATGACAATCAATCATGGTCAAGCATGGTCCAACATTGCATTGTGACAAATATTGTCTCAATATGGAAATCAACCATGCTCAACCATGCCAAACCAAGTTTATTTTAGGGGTTTTAAAATTTATCTTAGATTTTATATACCTTGGGTTTATTATTTATGTCGCAAAGACAAATATTGTCTCAATATGATAATCATCTTCAAGCATGGTCAAGCATGGTCAATCATGGTCAACCTTGATAAACCATGCTCAACCATGCTTTATAAAATGAAACATGGCTTTCCATGGTGAATCATGGTCAACCATGGTCGAACGCCGCATTGTCACAAAGGTTGTGTTGATATGAAAATCAATGATGGTTAAGAATGGTCAACCATGGTCGAATGTTACATTTTGACAAGGATTGTCTCAATATGAAAATCAACCATGGTCAACCATTGTGAATGATATTTATTTTAGTGTTTATAATTTTTATCTTGGGCTTTATATATCTTGGGTTTATAATATTTGTCCCTTAAGTTTAATATTATTGCCTTGGGTTCATAATCCCTTGGGGTTTTAATATTAACCCCTTGAGTTTATTATTCCCTTGGGTTTATAATATCAATGCATTGGGTTTATTATTCCCTTAGGTTTATAATATCAATCATGGGTAACCATGGTCAATCATATCCAACCATGGTAAACAATGGTCAAATGTCACATTGTGACAATGATTGTCTCAATACGAAAATCAACCATGGTCAACCATAGTGCAGCATCACATTGCGACAAATTGTCTCAATACGAAAATCAATCATCGTCCAGCATCACAATGTGAAAAGGATTGTCTCAGTATGGAAATCAACCATGTTGAACCATGGTTAACCATGTGTATTTTAGGGTTTATAATATGTATCTTAGGGTTTATATGCCTTGGGTTTATAATTTACATCGCATTGACATAGATTCTCTCAATATGATAATCATCGTCAATCATGGTTAACCTTGATCAACCATGTTTTATAAAATCAAACATGGTCATCAATGGTCAATGATGGTCAACCTTGGTCGAATGTTGCATTGTCACAAAGACTGTGTTGAATTGAAAATCAAAGATGGTTAAGCACGGTCAACCATGGTCGAATGTCACATTTTGAAAAGGATTGTCTCAATATGAAAATCAACCATGGTTAACCATTGTAAACAATATTTATTTTATTGTTTATAATATTAATCTTAGGCTTTATATACCTTGGGTTTATAAGATCAATCCCTTGTTTTTATTATTCTATTGGGTTTATAATATCAATCATGGTTTAACGTTGCATTGTCACAAAGATTGTATTGATATGGAAACCAACAATAGTTAAGCATGTTCAACCATGGTTAAACATCGCATTGTGACAAGGATTGTCTCAATATGAAAATCAACCATGGTCACCAATTGTCAACAATGTTTATTTTAGTGTTTATAATATTTATCTTACGCTTTATATATCTAGGGTTTATAATATATGTCCCCCGAATTTTTAGTATTTATCCCTTGGGTTTATTATTCCCTTGGGATAATAATATCAATCATTGTCAACCATGGTCAACCATGTTTATTTTAATGTTTATAATATTTAACTTAAGGTTTAGATGCCTTGGGTTTGTAATATTAGTACCTTGGATTTAATATTATTCAACCATGCTCAACCTTGGTTAATCATGTTTTACAAAATCAATCTTGGTCAACCATCGCCTAAAGTCATGTTGTGATAAATATTTCATCTATCTAAAAATCAATCATTTTTACAACCATGCTCCAACATCACATTATGACAAAGATTTTCTCAATATTATAATCATCGTCAACCATGGTTCAACATCACATTTGTCACAAAAATTGTGTTGTTATGAAAATAAACCATGGTTAAGCATGGTCAACCATGATCCAACATCACATTGTGACAAGGATTGTCTCAATATGAAAATAAACCATGGTCAACCATGTTTATCTTAGTGTTTATAATATTTATCTTAGGGTTTATATACCTGCAGTTTATAATATTAGTCCCTTGGTTTTAATTTATTCCCTTGGGTTCATAATCCCTTGGGGTTTTAGTATTAATCCATTAGGTTTATTACTCCTAGTTCCTTGGGTTTGTAATATCAATCCCTTGGGTTTATTATTCCCTTCGATATACACTATCAATCATGATCAACCATATTTAATCATAGCCAACCATGGTCAACCATAGTCCATCGTCACATTGCGATAGATTGTATCAATATTAAAATCAATTCTAGTAAAGCATGGTCAACCATGGTCCAGCATCGCATTGTGACAAGGATTGTTCTAATATGGAAATCAACCATGCTCAACCATGTTTATTTTATAGTTTATAATATTTATCTTAAAGTTTATATACCTTGGGTTTATAATTTGAGTCACATTATGACAAATATAGTGTCAATATGATAATCATCATCAACCATGGTCAAACTTAATGAATCATGGTCAATCATAGTCAACAATGGTCAAGCATGGTTGAATGTCGCTTCATGACAATGATTGTCTCAATATGAAAATCAACCATGGTCAACCATAGTGCAATGGTGCATTGCCATAGATTGTCATGATATGAAAATCAATCATGGTCAACCATGGTACAATGTCACATTGTGACAAAGATTAGAAGAAAATGGAAATCAACCATGCTCAACCATGGTAAACCATGTTTATTTTAGGGTTTAGAATATTTATCTTAGGGTTTATATACCTTGGGTTTATAATTTATGTTTCATTGACAAAGATTGTCTTAATATGATAATCATCGTCAACCACGATCAAGCATGGTCAACCTTGATCAATCATGGTCAACCATGGTCAGACATGTTTTATAAAATCAAACATGTTCATCCATGGTCAATCATGGTCAATGATGGTCGAATGTCGTATTGTCACAAAGATTATGTTGATATGAAAGTCAATTATGGTTAAGCATGGTTAACCATGGTCGAACATTGCATTTCGACAAGGATTGTCTCAATATGAAAATCAACCATGGTCAACGATGTTTATTCTAGTGTTTATAATATTTATATTAGGGTCTATATACATTGAGTTTATAATATTCGTCCCTTAGGTTTAATATTATTCCCTTGGGTTTATTATTCCGTTGGGTTTATAATATCAATCATGGTCAATAGGGGTGATTTTAGGGGCGAATGTTCGCCCTTTGGTGAAATGAAGGGGTTTTAAATTTTTAGTGGGCGAATATTTTGTATCATAGTACATTTTTACAAGTCACCTCAAATAGCCCACCTTATTTTAAGGGAGAGGGTATAAAAGGTAAATTTAGCCCTTGAAATTAGGAGTTACAACCTTCCATTTGCCCATTTTCAAGAATAGGTTTTATTTAAGTGAATCCTATGGGCCAAAAGCCCAAATACCATATTTATAAAAGAAGTATGGTAAATTAATAAAAATATAAACAAATGAGAGGTATGGTAAATAAATAAAACATTTTTTATATTTACTCCATAAGTCACCTTATATACATGCAAGGGTGTAAACAAATAAAATATAAGTAAAGTGAAGGTATGGTAAATAAATAAAATGTCTTTTTATACTTACTCAAGTTATGGTAAATAAATAAAAATATAAATAAACTAGACGCATGGTAAATAAACAAAACCTCTTTCTATATTTAGTCCATAACCCTCGTTCTATTTATGAAGCTCAAGAAAGAGGTTTTATATAAGTGAATCCTATGGGCCAAATACCATATTTGTAAAAGAGGTATGGTAAATTAATAAAAATATAAATAAGCCAGAGGTATGGTAAAAAAATAAAACATTTTTTTATATTTACTCCATAAGTCACCTTGTATTTATGAATGGTATGGTAAATTAATAAAAATATAAATAAACGAGAGGTGTGGTAAACAAATAAAACATATTTTTATTTTTTTATAATAATACCATGCAAAAAAAATTATTAACCCTAATATTAGTATTAATAAAAAATGGCACATGGTATTGACCCATGGTATTCACTTGGAATGTAGCCTATTTAAATGGGCGAATTAAACCAGAATATATCCATCTTTACTCTGGATCTATTAACCCCCTAGAAGTATCAAATATCGTGATATGCAAACTAGCATAGAGTGAAAAAATATTTGATCCAATCAAGAGTAAAAATGGATGTTGTAACTTAATGTATGTTAAATATTTTAGCTTGGTTAAAATAAAAATAAAATAAAAATCAACTAT
>APFE030004380.1:185117-210479 GCA_000404065.3 Pinus taeda
TTAACTCAAAAGGATTTATGAAAATGCTCTTCATTAAAATTAAAGGGAGATTGACATCTTATAAGATTCTATAAAAGGAAGATTCACACATCTTATAAGATTTAATAAAATGGTTATCGACAACTTATACGATTTTCTTTGAATAAGAAAAAAATCAAAATTTATTTTTTCAAAATTAAATTCTAATAAAATTCTAACTTCATAAGAATTTCAAAATAGATAAAACCATTTCATCCCATAATTGCTTCAAACTCCACAAATTGGGGGGATTTTACTCCACCCATAATACTTGAGATTCCAACATGGTCAATATCAATAAAATATAATGCTCAAAAATGTTCTAAAAATTACACCTTTTAATTACATTCCACTGAAGAGAATACACTAACAAACATGGACAAAAGATAAAAAAACGATGGAAACCAAAGAAACTACGCACCAAATGTCTCTACTTACAAGTCTTATGCCTTTGTCATTACCTCACATTGGGGATAATATTTAGCATCCCTGACCTGAATATTTTTGTAAGCTTTGAGATGAACACTAAGTACTATTTAGCCCTGCAAAGGGTGGAGTTGGAGATGGTTGTAAAGTAGACCTTGCATGGGGTGAATAAGTGGTAGGTAAAATTACTTAAGTTGTTTCAATATTTTTCCTCAAATGATAGTATCGCGCTAGCCAAAACTCAGTGCTTAAACATAACTCCATGCTTATTAGGTATTCACATTACCACCATGGTTTGGGAGTTCCTTTACTTCAATATCCCAGTCAAGTATAACTGCTAAATTGAGCGAGGTATGAGGAATGGGCAATTGGTAGATTAAAGACACAAGGAGGAACACTTGTTAAATTCAATTCAATATAGTTTCTATTATGAATGCATAAAGTAGAAGAATTGAAAAGACAAGAAGTATAAAATGATAAGACAATTTGTAGCATTGCAGGCTTTAGGAAAGATATATTGTGGTTATTTAACTCGGCTTTATGATTTACTGCATTTATTTTACTTTGTGACACTGACTTAGGCTGGAAATCTAGATAACAAGTTGTTACCTAATTATGATTAATTAGGAATTTAGACATGATAATATAATATAATTGTTTACCTTAATTAAAAGAAACAGTTACACCCCTACCCTGAAAAGGGAAATAAGGAGGGGAAGAGGAGTATCCTTGAGCTTGAAGATAGAGAAACTAGTGGGAAGTTACTTATTTTACATTCAACTGAGTGCAGGACTTGAGGCTGGTTCATGGAGTCCTGAGGCCCATGGCATGACTATAACTAGAGATAATCTAAGTGTGGAACAAAGAAAGTGCTTGAGGGAGGGCCTAGACATAATCACCAGGCTCGAGGCTAGGGGTAGAGACTTTCCAGAGAAAGCTAGATTGACCCATTTACAAATTTGGAACATATAAGTAATCTAGTCTGTAACTACATGATGATATTACGTTATGAGAAATTATTTATTCCTAGGAGTAGGAATTAAACAGTAATATTCAGTGATAGAAATGCATTAGCAAAACAATAGATTCAGTGATAATTATACATTAGTAAACAATAATGCTCAGTGGAATAAATATGAACTATCATTCAGAAATATCACACCAAATGAGCATGAAATCTCTCTTATGCAGTTTTCCTTTTCATAGATTACATATATATGTGTGTGTGTGGCAAGGTAAAAAGATTATTCAGTTACTAAATCCTTTCTTTTTACTAAATTCTGGACAAGAAAAACATATGTATGTGCAATCTATCATATATAAACCCTCAACCCTGGATTGCAAATGAGTTGTGTACCGGTCGGAGGAGGGGTGTTGGGTAGTTTGATAAGCCTAGAGTCCTCACCATTATCAGATACCTCTGACCTAATCAATAGGTGAGATTCACATCACCTGTCGAAGCCAAAGCAGAAAAGAGGACAGTTGCCCACTATGTAATCATCTAAGATTGAGTAGCGTGGAGTCATGTATAACCGGCATTGATTCCCAAGGTGGGTAATAGTCATTCTGCCTCATGGAAGGCCATACAAGCCCTCACAATATGGAAGAACTGACTATGGGCAATAATGCCAAAATTAATTAACAAGACGTGCTTTTGGAACCGCGCTTGCCTCCATGGCACACACACACACACATACATATATATCTATATATATATATATATATATATTAATTATATTAATTATGGTATGAAATAACATATGTTTAATGGGTAGTAATAATTTTTTATTTATTTTTTTATGTATTATGGTTAAATGGATGTTACAAATGGTATAAAAGCCTCAGGTTTGAACACTGAGATTATTGGGGAAATTATATACATGTAAACAACGAATGTGATGTCTGTAATTTAACTAAGTGAATCTATATGTGAACACAGAGATCGCCTCCACTCAAAAAGGGTCAAAATGTAGAGAATCCCAAGACCACCCAATTCGCTAGGAACAAATTATGTGAATGCTAATCTGGATATTTGGATTCAACTGGGCAAAGAGTCTCGTCAACCTAATGTAGTGTTACTTGAAACTGTGCAAAAGCTTAGTGCATAAATGACCAATTTAAGAGTTGACAATGAAAGACTCTATCTAGAATATGAGAAGATCCTAAGGAGTCTATCCAATCGACGGGATAAATGACACCCAGACCCTAGTGCTGAAGATAGGGAGAAGGCCCCAACAACTTAGCATGGAGAGGAAAATGCAGAGTCATCCGAAAAACATGGGGAAGATGAAGAAGGGTGCTCGGACAATGTCTCCAACTAGTGCAAGACAAAGAAATAGAAATCTGAATTACAAGGAGAATTTAAAAATATTAAACCATCACTTTTCGAAGAAGAATCCGTGGAGGCCGCAGAAGTTTGGCTCATTGATATGAGAAAATATTTTCAAATTTATGAATACATGAACAAATTGAAAGCTCAATTGGTAGTTTATCAACTAAGAGGTAAGGCTACTCTTTAGTGGGAAGAGATTAAATCGATTAGAAAAAATGATAAGGAGCAGTTTACATGGGAAGAAGAGGGATTTATGCAGGAAGCTTATCCAATGTTGTTTTCTTGAATTAAAAAGGAGAGAAGAAGAGAAAACCGAGGACGATGTTCCTCTCAAGGGGGGGAGATGTAACACCTCAGGCTCTAGGAAATATTTATTACGGTTATTTAACTCAGCTTTATGATTTACTACATTTATTTTACTTTGTGACATTGACTTAGGCTGGAAATTCAGATAACAAGTTGTTACCTAATTATGATTAATTAGGAATTTAGACATGATAATATAATATAAATGTTGCTTTAATTAAAAGAAACAGTTAACAAAGAAACAGTTACAACCCTGCCTAGAAAAGGGAAAGAAGGAGGGGAAGAGGAGTATCCTTGAGCTAGAAGATAGAGAAAACAATGGGAAGTTACTCATTTTACAGTTGACTGACTGCAGGACTTGAGGCTAAACCATGGAGTCCTGAGGTCCAAGGCACGGCTGTAACTGGAGATAATCCAGGTGTCGAACAGAGGAAGTGCTCGGGAGAGGGATAGGACGTAATTTCCAGGCTCGAGGCTAGGAGGAGAGACTTTCCAGACAAAGTTGGATTTACCCATTTACAAATTTGGAATAGATAAGTAATTTAGTTTGTAACTACAAGATTGTACTACGTTATGAGAAATTATTTATTATTGGGAGTAGGAATTAAACAATAATATTTAGTGATAGAAATGCATTAAAAAATAGTAGATTTAGTGATAATTATACATTAGTAAACAGTAATGCTGAGTGGAATAAATATGAACTAGCATTCATAAATATTGCACCAAATGAGCATGAAATCTCTCTTACTTAGTTATCCTTTTGATAGATTGCATATATATAAATGTTCAGCAAGGTAACCAGAATAATCACTCACTGAATCCTTTCTTTTTACTAAATTCTGATAGGGAAAACATACATATGTATGATCTATCATATATAAACCCTCAAACCTGGATTGCAAATGAGTTGCGTACCGTCGGGAGGAGGGGTGTTGGGTAGTTGGATAAGCCTAGAGCCCTCACCACTGTCGGATACTTCTAACTTGATCAATAGGCGATATTCACACCACCTGTCGCAACCAGAGCAAAACGGAGGACAACTGCTCACTGTGTAATCATCAGAGATCAAGCAACATGGAGTCATCTATAGCTGGCATTGATTCCCAAGGAGGGTAATAGTCCTTCTGCCTTGTGGAAGGCCATACGAGCCCTCATGATATGGCAGATCCGACTGTGGGCAGTAATGCCAAAATTAATTAACAAGACCTGCTTTTGGAACCGCGCTTGCGTCCGTGGCACATATATGTATATATATTAAGTTATATATCAATTATGGTATGAAATAACATATGTTTAATGGGTAATAATAATTTTATTTTTTTATTTACGTATTATGGTTACATGGATGTTACACAGTTGTTACAAAAGTTTTTATATTCAAGAATAATGTTGACAATGCATGTGTGTGGATAGTGTACATATTTTCAATTTTGATAGGCAAGTGAGAATGTGCATCTAAAATAAATTGGAACTTACAAAAGTGAAATTAATAAGCTTTGGAAAAGGTGAGGCTCAAATAGACAGTTAGAACAGAGGAGTTCAATACAAGGAAGTGTGAATTGTTACGAGCAATGAAAGAAACCTTCGAATTGAATCCAATGGTTCCAGAAAATGTATTTATATCTATATTTTGCGAATAAAATTTCATCTCAAGCTTATCTTAATTTTTTCATATTTTTATGAGTGAGTTTAACTTACTATCAAAAGGGGTGCTCTCTAGAGCCTGCCAAAACTACACTCTAAATAGTTTCCCACATGTTTGCTTAGATTTCTTGCACCCATATGAAATCCTAGATTTCTTCCAAAACTCTCACGTATATCCATGCTAATTTATTTCTCAATGTCTCAGGCCTTGTGTTGGTCTACATGCATCCCTATTCTTGACCAAGGATCTATCATTTCCTATCATATGAATAATTTGTTTTCTTTTCTCTATAATACATCTGAGCAAAAATATAATTTCAAAATGGAAATGAATACACCCATGGCTTTGCAAGGTCATTTTGCATGCATAAAAGCAACAACAATCTCTATCACCTAAGCTCTTTGTCATCTCTATCTTTTATTTTTTTCATGCATAATGACAACAACAATCTCTATCATTCCAAAGCTCTCTTTCATCATGGAATGTTTTGTAAGTTCTATTTTGGCAGGAACTACAATATTTAGTTGTGTCCCACTATATGTGTTAGGGTTATGTTTTACAGTTGTTCCATAGCATGGCAAAAATCATAACCCTTTGATAAGTAGTCGAACAATGGTATATATAGTATTGACTTGTTGGAGTGCCACTATACATTTAAAATATCATTTGGAGTGATACATCTCCAATGGGTCACTAAAGAAACTTATTGGAAATACTAGAAAATATTCACAAGCGTAAACTTGAACCTGAAAAACTCAAAAAATATCATAAATATAGTCAATCGGAAAAACTTGGAAAAAAAATAGAAATGTGAGAGAAATGAGAGACATTTACAACAACAACCCAAAGTACTATCATCAATTGTTCCTCCTATGACTGTGTTATTGCTTTGGATAAAACAAATCTCATTGATAAGACCTATTCCCATAGCTCATTTTGAAGCTTGCTCATTCTGCTATAAAAAATTTCAAGACCTACAACTGTAAAGACATAGCTACAATATTAGACTTCAAGTCTTTAATACAGTATTTGCGAAGTTGTGGGAGCAACATTCCTCCTATTATTTATAGACGAATGTATGATTACTTTATTTGTCATCGTTTATTAAAAAATACTAACCTTAGTGTATATGTAGATAAATCCATGAATATGTATCTCACTTTCTACCACCTTAAAGACATAGCTACAATATTAGGCTTCAAGTCTCTAATATAGTATTTGAGCAGTTGTGGGAGCAATGTTCCTCCTATTATTTATAGATGAAGGTATGATTACTTCATTTGTCACTGTTTATTAAAAAATATTAACCTTAATATATATGTAGATAAATCCATGAATATGTATCTCACTTTCTAAATATGGAAAGAAAATTTTGAGTTATATTGTTTTTCTAATTTTTTTTTAAATATAAATCGTTCTAAATTATCATGCTTAATAAAATTATAGTCCCTGCGAATTTTTTAAGAGTTTATGATTTACTTTTATTCACAACATCTAAAAAGTTGAATATATCTCTTTTATATATATATTATATTTTTTACAAATATATAATTATTTCTTAAAAATTTATATTTTATTATTTTTCAAAATAACAAATTAATATTTATTATTTTTCAAAATAAATAATTAATAAAAATTAATAAAATTAATAAACATTTGCGGGAAAAAATAATGACATATAACCCATCAAAATCACTTTTCTTCTTCATTATTTCCCATTTCAATTTCAAAAGCTATTTACTTTACAAAACAAAATTCTTAAAACACAATCATACTAAACGCACATTATTTAATATTAACGTAAACTTTCAATCTTAATATAAACCATAATTATTTTTCAATCAAGTTTTTATATTATTTTCTTAAATGGAAAGCTTATTCTGATATTTGTGTACTAGGATTGAACGTTTATAATGTACGTTAGTTATTATTTATATATTTTATAATGATTAGTGGTCAATTACGTTTTTATATTATTTTATTAAATTAAAAATAAAATATTTTATATGTGAAATAAATAATAAAAATTAAATGATTGGACATGGAAGTCCACGCAATCGATTCCAAATTGAGCAGAAGGTCGTGAACTATGGTATATGGTTATGTATTGGTAATTCCTACGTTTGGTGCATGGGCATTGTTCATTTAAATGGTGAATGGTGTGCGTTGAAGACCATGTAATGGTATGTATATATGGTATATGTGTTGGTATATGTGTTGATGAATGTATGGTAATTGTATTTGTGTATGGTATATGCTTTGGTTCGTCCATTGTATGCTCAATATATTGATACAACATATTGGTATTATATGAGCGTTGAGTTGAATATATAGATGTTGTTATTTATATACTTTGATTTATATATACATGGGTTTGGTTCGTGTACATTGGTTTGTTTTGGTTTATTAGTTGTCATATAAAATACAGAAAGTAAAGTTGTGATTGTTTTGGAAATTAACCTTGATTGATTCTCAAGGTAATCCTGGGCCTAACATGGATGTACTTAATAGGATAATGCAGGTGGTAATGCAAGCTGCCGAGGATTATGAAAAGGAAGTTCTCTCAGGGTTATTCCTTCGCATTTATTATACGAAGGGGTTACCGAAGGACATCCTTCTTTATACGAAGGGGATACCGAAGGAGGAGATCATTATTAGCGAGGAGGAAAGTAATTTTCTACTTAGCGAATTAATTACTTTGCTTTTTCTTTTGGTCTTTCGACCTTTTTCTTTTGGTCTTTCGACCTTTTTTCTTTTCTTTTGGTCTTTCGACCTTTTCTTTTTCCTTTGTCAACCTTTTTCTCTTTTCATTTGTATTGGCTTTTTTTTTAATGATACATTTACTCATTTCTATAGTTGGAATAGTTTTTACCAGTAAATAAAATTGATAAATGGTCTTAAAAGATAAATCATCCTCTTACTTTTAATGCGTTGTCGAAGGAGTATGTGAGGGAGAATTTGTCAATCATCCTGAAAATCCCACTTCAGACAACGATCTCACACTATGGGAGAACAAGAACAACAAGGCATCTCCCTTGATTGTAGCATCAGTCACTGAAGAGGTGATTCATTATATTACACCATTTACAAATGCTTTTTAAGCCTTAAAGAATCTGAAATATTTATATGACTCGCACTCTGAGCTTGAAGAGGTCTAACTTATGGTCAAAATTTTTAATTTAGAATTGAAAGATGATGATCCCTTGCATGTTCCTCTGAAATAAGAGCCATTATGCATGATATAGAAGCCATTGGTGTTAAAATGGATTTTCCTCTCATAGCTTTTGTCAAGCATTATATCCCGCTTATTCTCATTATTTTGAGTCATTACAAGCTAGTGGTAAGGTCAAGGAGATTTCTTTTGACTCTCTTGTGGAGAAGTTTCCTGAAAGAGAGAGAATTTTGGAAGAATAAGACAATTTCTTAGTCTTATCAAGAAGTTGTGTGCCTTGCATATAAAGGGAATAATTAGGCACATGATTCTTCTAGAGGAAGAGGTGGTCGAAGAGGATGTGAAAGGGAGAATAATAGAGGCAGGGGGGAAACATTACCAAGGAGGAATACCTAATCTTCATTGCATACATTGCAACAAAAATGGACACCATGCTTCCACATGTAAGCTCTATTGGGACAAGATCATAGAGGAAAGGGACGAAGAGAAAGAAAAATCATCATATCAAAGGAAAGGTGAAGCACCTGAATCTTATCACTATGTTGTGGCACATTGCAATATCATAATAACTGAAGACTTGTTCAATGCTTCACTTGCTTCATGGAAAGATGCATTGTTGCTTTATTCAGTTGCAGCTTGCTACATGAATTTTAGAAGAGATTTCTCTGAATAATTCACTGATAATGTTGATGGAGCAGTCTACTTCACAAACAAGTCAAAACTCAACCCATTAGGGCTTGGCCCCATCATGCTTAAACTACATAGTCTCCCAAACTTTCATCTACATGATGTTCTCTACCTCCCAGAGTTGTGGAGAAACTTGTTGTCTTTGGTTCACATCCACTAGAAAGGAAATTCCATCCATATGTTTGATGGAAAGGTTGAGGTTTGAAAAACATTAGACAACTCACTTGTCATGACTGGGATAAAAGAAGAAAGACTCTTGAAGTTGTAAGGAACCTCTACTCGTGCAAAACATTTTTCATACAGTTCTCAATATGATGAAGGTAAAATACCATCCAATCTCTTATGGAATGTTCGATTTGGACATATGAACTATGATAGTCTACATTTATTGAAGAGAAATGATGTTACTAGTTTTCCAACCATTCCTAGGAAACTTAAGCAATGTGGTCCTTATATCTTAGGAGAGCACAACAAACAATATTTTCATGATTCTTATTCTAGAGAACATTGAAAACTTGAACTGAGTCATTCTGACTTGTGTGGCCCTATGCATGTTCCTTCTGCAAATGTTAATAAATACATGATGACTTTTATTGATGACTACAACATAATGTCTTAGGTATATCTATTGAAGAACAAACCTGAAGCCTTTGCAAATTTCAAAAACTTTCATACATGGATTGAAAATGATACACAAGATCATATTGTCTCTATTTGTACTAATAATCGAAAATAATATACTTCAAATGAATTTGAAAACTATTTCTAGCATGGGATCAAACATAAAAAAAAAATGAAAAAAAAAAAAAAAAAAAAAAATCAATTCCTTATACTTTCCAATAGAACGATGTAGCTGAAAGAATGAACATGATAATCTTAAATATGGTATGTTTAATGATGTTTAAAAAAAATGTAAAGTTGATGTTTTGGGTTGACGCACTTCTTTGTGTTGTGTATATTAAGAATAGGTGTCCATCTCATGCTCTAAAAAACAAGACTCCCTAAGAGATGTGGTACGGTCAAATTCCTTCAGTAAGGAACATATAAACAAAATTGGTGCAAGGAGTAAAAAATGTATCATCATGGGGCAGTCAAATTCCTCCAAAGCATATTGTATCTATGGTGAAGTAAATAAGAAATTTATATTATCTAGAGATGTGATCTATCTTGAATCTTCCAAAACTGACAATGTTGTTGGGTGATAAATTGGTTGCTTGGATATATTTGGGCATGCAAACTATTTCTAGTATTTAAAAATTGTAAAAAAGAAAGCTCAATTTGACTTTATCCTTAGTCAAATGGAGTAAAATCGAAATACCGCATCAGCAGAAAACTTGGAGGAAGTTATCTTGAGTGACATGGCCTTGTCACTTACTTATCTTAGTAAATTCGAGTTAGAGGGCTTGGAGTTTAGTTATGCATGTGTGATTGCTAAATTTTAGCAGTCTAGTTCAGTTACTTTTAGTTGTATTTAGTTAACTAATCTCTAACTATTGTTGGAGTGAGTTGAAGCTCATCTGTGCAATGGGACAACAATATAATTCAGAGATTTATTATTTAACTAATCAATCAACCCAAAATAGCTAATAGATGCATGGAATTCAAATTACTCATTTGAAGTGGAGGTGAGAAGGCAATGTAACATGAGTTGTATACTAGTTTTGAGTGCATACGTGTTGCATGAATCGAGAAAAAATCCTTGGGAATTGCACAAGAAAATAGGAGGAAATTCCTATTTTTTAGGAGCTAATTTCTTCAAGGATTGCACAAGGAAATAGGAGGTTGATAAAGGCATAAAGTAGCTAAGTGTTGGCTACAAGTCCTTAGTCAGCAGGAGAACAATTATTCTTTTGCAGGCTGTGTTCAAAGCTAGAGCAAGCAATTGTAATAGTTTCTCAATTCAACTAATTAATGCAAAGAGGCTTGAGGATTTTTTCCCAGCTGGGCTCCCCTACAGATCATTGTGTATTTGCGTTTTTTCTTGTTGCATGTTTATGCATGTTGTTCTAAATTGTGATTCCCATTCCACTAATCAATAGAGTAAAATTATGTCTCTTGTTTTTCAGTTTGAAATCTTGAGCAGTTGCAATTTCTATAAAATTCCTACATGGTAGAGAGCCCTGATATCACATTAGAGACCATTGTTTCAAATTTGTTCTTCAAGAATTTCGAATTGCAGCTTCAATGTAGCAGTTTTTTTTTCTTCAGATTCGGGAGAATGACTTTCAATCAACTAATATTGGAGTACGCCCTCGAGGGTAGCTTGAATTTCATAGTCTGGAAGGACCATATAGGAGAAGTGGTTGATGATAATTGTGTTTTAGAATATGTTAAAAATGACGTTGTAAAACCCCAGCAGTCTGATGCACATAAATTATCCCAGTGGAAGAAGGATGTTGCTAGAACCAAGAGGATCATCCTCAAGGGTGTGAGAGACCAGATAGTATCAAATATCCATGGAAAAGAGACACCATTTTCCATGCGGAATGGAAAGCACTGACTAAGCTATACGACAAATAGTAGTGACCGTAGAAAATTGGCCTTGAAAGACGAACTTCGAAACATTATGATGCAGAAAAATGACACTATTCTACATTATCTCTCTAGGTTTACTCAAGTTCAAGACGAGCTTGGAGGGGTTGGGGTGGATGTAGTATAAGATGACCTGGTGAGCCTAACTCTTCTAGGCCTTCCAAAATCTAGACACAGTTACTAGGACACGGTGAATGGAAGGGAAAAATTATTGAATTGGGAAAGGTTATGGCTCGATTTGGTTCAAGAAGAATTTAGGAGAAATGACAGAGATGGAGTAACATCCAAAGAAGAGGAAGAGGATATTTATCTAGTTCCAAAAGGACTTAAGGCCAAGGGAAATACGTCCCAAGGTAAGGCCAAGTATAGCTAGAACAATGACAAGAAGAAGAATATAAGTAAGATTGAATGTTTTCACTCCCATGAATTTAGACATTATGCAACAAAGTGTCTGCGAAGGAGATTTATCAAGGAGCCTATAGTAGGAGCAGGAGAAGATGCATTGGCTTCCCAATTTAAGCTAGATTTCACCGTCCTTGCTTTCTTGACCAACAAAGTAAGAGGGAGTGATTGGTACCTAGATTCTAGTGCCTCTTACCATATAACAAGAAACAAGTAATTTTTCACTACCTTGGAGGAGAAGGATCTTCGGATGGGTATTGAATTGGGGGATGATGGGAGTTAGAGTACTATAGGGATTGGTGTTGTAACCTTTAAGAGGATGCATGGCTCCCATATTCACCTCAAAGATTTTATTTTTGTATCTAGGATGAATAAGAACTTGGTCTATGTAGCAATTTTGGAGGATAGAGCTTATGTTGTTATTTTAAGTAAGGGGAAAGCTCTTATGAAACATGTAGCCACCAAGAAAGTGAAACATATTGAAGTTAGAGTGAAAAATATCTACAATTTAGAGATATATTTTTCCATGCATCCAACTATACCTCCAGGAGTGAGGTGGGATGATGTCAAGCCTTAGTCCCAGAGTTGCAACAAATTGGGTAGGATCCATAGGAGAGTAGATGTCGTTTACTTTCCTCATGGATCATAGTGTTCAATAATAGAAGGATTAGTGTCAGTTGGTGCAGCTAAATGTTGAGGAGCACAAAGGAGTGTTGATAGCAATGCAGGAGGCATAGTGCAGAATCAACATCAGTGCAGTTTTCCTAGTAGACAATTGCAGAGTTACAGTTGATTCAATGTTCTTTTTTTATGTTTCTCAATAGCCATTGTTGCAGTAGGATAAAAACAATGAGAGGTAGTGATGTAGCACATTCCACAGGTAAAGGATAGGGGTGGTACAAATTCCATTTCTTGCTAAGATAGAGTGTTGAAAAAATGTAGCAAGAAAACACAATTTTACTTTTGCCTAAGTTAAATCGAGTAAAATCAAAATTCCACATCAACAGACAACTTGGAGAAAATTATGTTAAGTGACATGACCTTGTCACTTATTTATCTCGGTAAATTCTACTTAGAGGGCTTGGATTTCAGCTAAGAATGTGTGGCTGCTAAATTTTAGCAATCTTGTTTAGATATTTTCAATTGTATTCAGATAACTGATCTATAGGTATTATAGGAGTCAGTTGAAGGTCGGTTGTGTAGTGGGATAGAAGTCTAACTCATAGATCTGTTAGTTAATTGATCAGTCAACCCAAAATGGCCAATGCATGCATGGAATTCGAATTCCTCAACTGAAGTGGACATGAGGAGGTAGTGTAACATGCGTTGTTTACTAGTTTTGAGTGTACAAGTTTTGCATGAGTAAGGAGATCAATCCTTAGGAATTGTGCAAGAAAAGAGGGGGAAATTACTACCTTTTAGGAGCTAATTTCCTCAAGGATTCTGCGAGGAAATACGAGGTTGATAAAGGCATAAAGAGGCTAAGTGTTGGCCAGAGGTCCTTAGTCAGTAGGAGAACAATTATTCTTTTGCAGGTTGTGCTCAGAGATGGAACAAGAAATTGTAATAGTTTATCAATTCAACTGATTAATGAAAGAGGCTTGAGGGGTTTTTCCCACTTGGGTTCCCCCGGAAACCACTGTGTATTTGTGATTTTCCTTGTTACATGTCTATGCACATTATTCTAAATTGTGATTTCAATTCTGAAAATTACTAGAGTAGAATTGAGTCTCTTTGTTTGCAATTTGAAATCTTTCTCAATTGCAATTTCTATCAAATTTCTACATTCATGAATTTGATTATGAGATTCCACATCTTGAAGGGGGAATCCCTATCTTGGATCAATCTGTGGAACCTCCTTTTGAAGCACTCTCTCCCTCTCAAGAAGCTCCAACAGTTGATCGAGAAGACACTTTGAGTGATGTGTTCGAGAGAATTGGAATGCTAAATGTTGATTCATCCCCATCTTAGTCAATTAATCATCCTCGTCCAACTCATAAAGGTTCTCCAAAGTGGCTCTCCAAGAAACTTGAAAGTGTTAGTCCTTATGAGGTTGGAAAGATAGGAACAAGAAGGTCTACTAGACAGAATGGAGGTGATGTAGACAATTCCGATTCGCCAGTTTATATGGGTGTTGCTTATGATTGTGAATTAAATTTTTCTATAGATTCTTAACCAACTTCCTTCAAAGAAGTTACTTCATGATGAATGGAAAGAATCAATGAAAAAAGAGTATGATGTTATGATAAAGAATGGAACTTGGAAGCTGGTGGATTATCCATTGGGAACCAAATCGATAGGCTGCAAGTGGGTCTTCAAGAACAAATATAAAGAAGATGGCTCATTTAACAAGCATAAATCTAGCCTCCTAGCAAAAGGTTTTGGAAATTTGAATGAGAATGTTTTTATGTCCCAACGAGAAGGATTTGTTGTGAAGGTTAAGGAACACAAATTATGTAAGCTTGTCAAATCCTTTATGGCCTCAAACAAACACCACAAGGTTGGTACAAGAAATTGACTGAGCATTATTTGAAATTAAACTTCAAACATTATGATCTTGATGATGTGACTTAGTTTATCAGGAATTTTTTAAAAACAATTGTATATATCATGGTGTGTGTAGATGATATTTTGTTGACAGGGAACAATGAAAATTACATTGCATCCATAAAGAAAGAATTGAGGAAAAGGTTTTTAAATGACATATTTGGGATATGTTCACTATTATCTTAGTATTGAAGTAACCCAATATCTGAAGTTTATATTCCTCTCTCAAAAGAAGTGCACTAGAGATTTGTTGAACAAGTTTGACATGGCTTAGTGTAATCCTTTGACCACTTGAATGGAAAATAATTTAAAGTTCACATCCACTGAAGCAAATGAATTTGATGATGCAATAAAATTCAAACATCTTTTAGGGTGTCTCAACTACTTGACTACTGCTAGACCATATCTTTTGTTTTCCACTGCAAAAAGAGTTCTAAGATACATGAAGGGAATTCAATACTTTGGGCTCAAGTATACATTGGTGGATGGATTCATCTTGATTGGATACTTTAATTCAATTTTTGATGTGGATAAATAAAATGGAGTATCTACCTCAGGTTATATTATGAGTCTTGGATCAGGAGTTGTCTCTTGGAGGTCAGGCAAACAGTTAGTTCCAACAGATTCCACAACTAAGGTGGAATATGTGGCAGTTGTAGAAGAAACGAAGGAAATTGTGTGACTCGGGAAAGTTATGGAAGGTTTGCAAGAGAAATAAGAGAATTCTACTCCTATTTTTATTGAAAACACTTTTGAAATAAATTTGGACAAGAAACAAAAGTTCAATTATCAAACCAAGCATATCAATAAAGTATCATTTGATTCTACATCATCTTGAGGCAAAAACTATTCACCTACATTGTTATTCCCCAAATGAACAAACTACAGACCTCTTCACCAAAGCACTTGGAAGAGAAAAGTTTGAAAGATTCAAAATGATGCTTGGACTCATGAACACCCCTTCATATTAAAAGGGAATGTTGATACCTTATCTTTGGGATTAGAAAATTCTTGTAAATATTATAAATAGGAAAATAGAGAAGATGAAGAGGCATTGGAATACAAATTCCAATAGTATCCATCTCCTTGTATATATTCATGGTTTCTCTTAATGTAAAATAAAATTCATGAGGTTACTCAAACCCAACCTAGAACTAGTAAATGTTGATAGGAAACAATCAAAATAATAATCAAAACACTTACTTCGTCATACAAGTTGTTAAATTAAAAAAATTATAAGAATTATAAGTAAATTATAGCTTTATTTAAAAATTTTATCATTATTATTGTTATTAATGATAAAAAGAATTAGCCCAATGGAGGTGGAGGAACAAACAAGGGAGGAGTTCTCCTATCAACTCCTAAGACCATTAAGGAAGGGAGTAGCTTGGCCTGCTCTCTTAATGTACTATACGTGTGAAGGTTGTCATCTGTCATAATGGCACACTTGATGTTAGCTTTCTATCTCTCAATCCTTTGAATTTTTTGACTTCCAGTGTATGTGGACAAGGGTGAGAATCAACCACAAGAGAGTTTCTATGATATCCCTGCAAGCCTAAATTATGGTCTCGATAAGGGTAACAACTTTGTTATGAGGGAATCCGTAGAGGAAAGCATAGAGGGGATAAGTGTTACTAAATTTTATCTGTTAGTGCTTCCTCTTGAAGGAAAAATATTACCATGTCAGGTCTTTCTTATAAATGGTTCTTGCTCGAGGGATGCTCATAATAAAAATAACATTGATTTAAGGCATTCCTATGTTAGTTGCATAGATCCTACCCTTATTTGGAGGGTCACTTCAGCTCGATGTTTCAAATTTGATTTGAAAATAGCCATGCTCCTTTGTTTTTGGTCATGTTATGGGGTAACAACATGTTCCTATATTTGTGCATCTTTTTATCTCATTATTTTCATTTTCTTGGTGACATTGGGTCCTTTTATCCCTTCTCTCGTAGAGTTAGTGGATACCCTGCTTGGTTTTATTTTAAATGGTCCTTTACATTTGAATTATATTTATTTTCATGTGATGATTTCCTATCACCTATTCACCCTTCTTTCATGGTGTTGGTTTTGGTTTGTTGGTATTACTTTTTTTTTCAATTATGTGGCAGGGATTTTGATCCTTATATCTAAAATATGGTTTTGAGGAAGCAAGGAGAGTCTAAATCCCTACAATTGCGAGAATTATTTTTCTATTCTTAAGAAGATTGACTTCATTAGGTTTCAAGGTATGTGTATATGTGGCCTTCTCAAATTCAAAATGGCCTTGTGGATTATTTGGTTTATCACGCCTCCTAAATGTGGCTTTTGTTTCTAACTTTTGGGGAGTGTAGCTATTCTAGAAAGTCTTGCTCCAAATCTCTTCCTTGGGAGGTGACCATTCTTCACTAAGTTATGATCACTCCATTCACAAAGGCTAATATTTAAAGGCTATAAAGAAATGTTCATAGGGAAAAATATGCAATCTCAAATTTTGAGCTTTTGGAAGAATTTTCCCAATGGTTCGCAGATTTTGGGCACAATAGGGGTAGGAGAAATCAGTAAATGCATACGATCACTCTCCCTTGGTAGGTAAAACAAATTCATGGGCAAGCTATCAAGGAGAAGCATGATGATAGAAATGAAATCATTTCCTTCCTTAATGATATTCAAGGAAATAATGGAGAATACAAGATAACCTATATAGTCTAGAAGCTAACATGAGGCATATGGAAAATAACATATAGTGTCAACTTAGGTTTTTGATGCCCCTGTGTACTAGGTCAGACAACCCTGATCTTGTGACATCTTTTGAATCATAAATGGTTGTCTGTTTCAATATGTTTATGTTGTTTGTTTGTCTTAAACATATATATTATGACTGGTTGTGCACTCTATGTTGTTGGATATAGAAAACTTGGAAGTTAACATACTAGCCAACAAATCTAGCTAGAGTGACATCAATATACTTTTGTGAAAACTAGGAAAACGATATAATATTTTCTCTTAATGGAAAAAACTCACAAAAAAAATGATAAAAATAACTAAATATAAGTTAAAGATATATACATTTAGAAAAACATGTAGCAAGATTCTAAACCATAGATATTCATGTTCATTTTGTCTTAGAGATTCTTAATTTGTAAAGAGGTTTTGTTACAATACCATGGCTTATCAATAGCACATGCCCAAAGATCCATAACTAATTTCATATGGCACTTGTTCATATGGAAACTTTTTTTCATTAATGAATTTAATTAAAGTGAAAAAATACATAACTACTTTGGAAATAAATCTCAGCCTTTGGTTTGTATATAATACTAAGAATATTCAAAAACATTCCATGGAGGTTAAATTCCTACCATCCACCTAATAATTATTAATCACTAAATCAAAATTGTGGGATTCCTATTGTAAAATAGACATCTTTATCAACATAATTAAAGACATATATTAATAGCTAATGCATTTCTATGTAATTCACAAACCCTAGAGATTGATGACCACTACATCTGTGAAATATTTGTACCACGAAGATCCACTCAAAGGGATCACTTCTTGTTAGCTCAACCATGAAGGAACATTTGTTCCAGGGAGATGTTGTAATAGAGACAATGCTTTTATGTTTTTCAGTTTTTAAAAATATTTAATCAACCTTTTATAATTTATAAAGTAAAAAAAAAAAAAAAATAGAAAACTCAACAAAGTTATAATAAGAAAAACCAAAAAATAATTAAAGATTTATTTAATCGCCCAAGAACACTTCAAATCTATGATTCAGAAACACAATTTACTAAATACTATATATATATATATATATATATATATATATATATATTATATATATATATTATATATATATATATATATATATATACAATAAAAATTTTATAATTAATACAACATCAACAATAGAGTGCTATAATCTTACTTTTAAATTGATAATGTATCTCATTTATCAAAATCACTTCTCTCTCCCCTAGTGCAAATTTTAAACTCTTCCTACTTTGAAATCACAACGATAAAAATTAAACACATTATTCAATATTGATGTAAAATTTCAATTTTAATACAAACTTTACAATCAATTTGATATAGACAAAGTATTTGGTGAAATGTCAGAAAGAAAAGTTAATTTGGGGTTTAATAAGGATTGAAAATTGTTTTACAAAATTATTGAGCCTGTGTGGCTTCGTAAGGGTGATATGCCTCCCTTGAGGTGCGTGGTTGCTTGTTTGGAACATGTAAACTAAGGTTTTAAGGTTGGGGATCTTAAAAAATTTCCCATTTTTGTTAAGTTTTTGTCTAGATAATCTATGTGCATCAAGGTAAAAGCGACAAACGTTATAGTTTTGGTAGATGAAAACATTCATCCGATTACAGGAATCCTTGTGGGAGTGACTAGGCTACTGTATGAAAGAATGCTACTGAGGATGGAAAATGGTCTCAAAGATTATGGAATTAAAAAGTAGAGCACTCTTCTTTTTTTTCATTTTTTTTTTTTGAAAGGAGGTGCTAAGGGCAGCAGGGCATCTTCTTCTTCAAGGCCCGTGTCTTTTAAGGAATCCCTAAAGCCGAATCTCAATTCTCCGACTCCTAAGGAGCTCTCAGGTCAGGATTTTATGGTGGAACATTACTTGGATACCTAATTGCTAGAGGTGAATGACATCATTAATAAGAGAACAACATATTTTAAAAGTCAAGGGATTATATGTTGTTTTAATGGCTTTTGACCCTCGACATCTACCCTCCCAGATTAGACCTACCAGAACTGGTCCCAAAATATAAATTGTTATTTTGCTTGAAAGGATATTTCATGGTTTTCTTCAGATATCTAGAAGACTGAAATAATATTTTTTATTAGAGACCATAGTTTTGGGGCTGAGTTGGTCTCTTCATTATGCATGGTTTTTAGAGTTTAATCCTCCTATCATGAAGACCTTTCATATTCCTATTGCGGTTAGAATTCCAAACTTTCCTCTTCAATGGAGCTGGCGAGAGATCCTAGCGGATGTTGATGACTCTATAGGTCGCTTAATCAAAGTAGACATGAAAGATTGACAAAGTATTTCTAAGTTTCATTTGCATATGCATGGAAGTGGACTTTAGTGAATGCTTACTAGATAAAAACGAGCTCAAGTGGGAGAGTAAGGAGTATACCCAACCATTGGACTATGAAAATATGACTTTCAAGTGTAAAATTTGCCAACATCTTGGGCACCTTGAGAATGCATGTCCCTCTTCAAAAGGGGTGTTTTGTAAGGAAGATCCGAAAGGAAGCTACTGTGGATGGAGAGAATTGAACGTAGCATCGAATATGAAGATTTTTGCAAGTCAAAAGAAGAACAACTCTCAACAACAAGATACATATCCTAGTAACTAAGCCTCTCAAGTTACAATGCAACCCTAGTACCATTGATTGACACCCTCAGTAGAGGAAAGTATTTTGGCAAAGGAGACTAAGAAAACTTTAGCCATAATTGCACTTGTAATTAGTAGGCTTTGAAGAGAACTTTAGCCATAATTGCACCTGTAATTAGCAAGCAAAAGTACAACCATGAGTTTGATTATACAAATAGGAAGAAAGAACTATCAAATTCTGTTGATCTGGTTGTTATGATACTTTCTCACAAAAATCACAAAAATCAAGAAACAACATTATCCTTAATTGTGATGGAGTGCTCACTAGGATAAATGGATATTCCCGAGAGAAAAGAAGAAAAAAAACTTCATAAATCATCTTAGTATTTAAAATCATAAATATAATAAATATACTTTGATGTATTTGATTTCCTGATATAACTTGCTTTTTTGAAATTAATAAAATTTAATTTTAAAAAACACAAATAATAGATAATTATATTTTTATGTTATTTTATTAATTTAAAAATAAATTATTATAATTTCATAGTGAAATAAAAAATAACAATCAAATATAACGCCTGAGATTACTTGCAAATCCAGCGGAAATCAAATATATGAGGCGTTATCATCTTTTTCTGATCGTTATTCTTCATCGGAATACGCGTTTCCAAATTCAGCGGAAGTCAAATATATTAGGCGTTATCAATTGTTATGATTGTTACTTTTATTTTTACTGGTTTGTTTTTTTAATATTTTTAGGTTAAATTTGTTTAAAATTTTATAAGGTTTTGGTAGGAATTTATAAATTTGAGTTTTAAATTTTAGAATATTTTATTTTGAAATATTTAATTAATATATTTATTTACAGTAATAATAATAATAATAAAAATAGAATAATTAAAAATTAAACAAAATTTGTTCGCAAATTGTTTCACCAAATTCTAACTGGAACTTCCTTTAAAATTACAATAATTATATCAGGCCTTTTAACATCTTAAAATCATCTCTACAAAATCGAAATAACTCCAAAGTCTTTTAATATCTTAAATACAAAATCGAAATAACTCGCAAGTCTTAATATTGTCTGTACAAAATCGAAATTACATAGTCATATACGAGAATATCAATTCCGAAACGCTGTTTCTATGTGTAAAGGTTGTAGCTGTAATAACGGAATAATTACAAAGAAAACGTTGATTTATATATAAGTTGGCGGTTGTAAGTAGGGAATAATACGGTAAAAGCCCCCTTCATATATGCAATCATGAGCGAACTAGAACACAGTAATTGTTGTTAAGTTGAAAGAAGTGGGATCCTACTCACAGGTATGGCTTTAAGGGGCGTTGCCATTTCACATGATAGTTTAAGCTTCTCTGTCAGGTCCACCGGATGGTTAGGACAAAGCACCCATGTGAAATGATGAAACAGTCTAGCCACCCACAGCTGAACGGTCCGGAGACCCAGAGCCTTGCCTGGGCACACGCGACGACCGGCACCAAAAGGTGCAAGCCGCAGGTCGTTTCCTCGGACATCCACATGTTGTCCGCCTTCCGATGGGAGAAACCTCTCTGGACGGAATTGATGGGGACGTTCCCAGATCTCCGGATCGTGGGTAATGGACCACATGTTCACCATCGCCGTCGTGCCCGCCGGAACGCACATCCCGTTTGCCATGAACCAATCCTCCGTGCAGAGGCGGGCCCATGATAAGAGAGGCCCTGGTGGATGCATCCTCAGACACTCTTTCACCACTGCCTGTAGATACGGCAGCTTCTCGACGTCGTCTTCTGTTACGCTTCTGTTGCGCCCGACAACCGTGTCCAGCTCTCCCTGAAGTTTGCTTTGCACTTGCGGATTGAGCAACAGCTCCGCCATTGCCCATTCTGTAAGCAAAGCTGTTGTGTCTGTGCCGCGGAATATCATTTCCTGCATCAAAACAAAATAAGACACGAAACTTTTTAATTCTAACACAAAAATAATAATTGTTCGGTGCTTAATTATGTTACCCATAGAACTGCGATCATATCGTCGTCGTCGAGCTTCTCGTCTCCTCGGAGCGAAAGGAGGACATCCACAAAGTCTGAGTCGGCCGTGTCGTCCCTCTGCCGATGCTCGTCGATGATGTTCTTGACAAACGATGTAACACGCGGAACAAGCCGAGCGCAGCGGCTGTGGATTCTGAGTGGATCGAGTACTCGTAGCCATGGGAGATGATCAGCCCAGTTGAATGCTCCAAGAAGCTCGAATCCCTCATTCACCATCTCGCGAAGATTCTTCTCAGTCTCAGCATCCACCGACCGTCGACCGAAGACACATCCCATTATATTATTAAGGGCCGCTTTCTGGAGATGTCGACGGAGAGCGACGGCGCCGCCATTAATTTCAGACTCATCCCTTATGTCGGAAAGCATTGTCGTGCAGTCCACCTGACGACCGACTTCGTAGGTTGCAATTCGGCGTGGAGAGAAGAGATGAGTAGCAGAAATTCTTCGCAGGAGTCGCCAATATTTACCGTTGGGCGCAAACCCCATCGCCCTGCCGAACATTAACTGCTGAGCGGATTGTTTAAGTGGTCGGTCTGCAAAGTGAGGGGAGTTGAGCAGGTCTCTGGCCACGTCAGGATCCGATGTAATCACGGCTGGTGTTGAGCCCAAGCTAAAGGCCATGATTTTCTTGGCACCATGGAGACGAGCCAGATACTCAAGATTTCGATGAGCAAGTCCGACGCTCATGTCCATGAGGCTTCCAATAACGGGCCATCCTTTGGGGCCAGGAATGGCGATGGCTTTCTTGTGTCTCGCAGCAGCCCATGCACATCCTCCAGGGCTGAACCAAGAAACCATTGCACCACAAACAGCAACAATAAGCAGTACTATATAGAGTGACCACTGCCCCACTGCAGAAAAATGCTCCGTGGAATGTAATACATGGTCAGGTACTCCATTCTTTGTAAGAAAAATGGCGTAGAGCCACCAGCCCCTTGTTGAAGAGGATTCAGGATTCTCCATTGCCTGAGATACAGACGTAAGTAACTATGGAAGGAGTGAATGGAAAGCGAGTTAAATGGGGAAGAGGAGTGGACGTCCTCTTATAGCCGGAGGAGTGAAGCAGGGCATGTGGGAAAAACATGCTTCCAAGAAAATAACAGTGGTGGCGGTACCAGCGGCACCATCTTCCGCATTATCCAGCCCGATTTACTTTCCTACTGCAACAGGGAATACCAACTCCATTGAATGCGTTCCACGCCAGCGTAGATGGCGATGCATGGATGCACGGATTTAATTCCTCCTTCCTGGCCAATTCATTCCATTACGATCGATGTCATCAATCTTGTCGGCCCTTAGACAGATGTGATGAAGAGCTTTGTCACGCCGTCAGACAGATGCGACGTGAGAGCTTTGTCGGTTCTATTAAATGCGTGACGACACCCTCAGATTGATATCCAATAAACAAGTGGGAGGTCAAACGTGTATGAGTAAAGTAGTCCACGTCGCGCCGTCCAGATGTAAAACTAGCTTAAATGCGATGGTTATTCAGCTCTTAGTTGTTGGCCGTAAACGAAGTTCAATACGTATATGTATACGTAACACTATCATGGGTCATTAGAACGTTTTGCCGAGTTACATAGCGGTGCATGAGTGGGGTTGTGAAAGGGCAATGACCATACTTGCTGTATAAGTTATCTCCTTTTTCGTTTCGTGGAGTTGTCAAAGTGTAATAACTATACTTTACCTGCGGTATAAGTTGGGAAAGGGATAACGAGCGTGTTATCGGGTGTTAAATGCTTGTTTAGCTGCAAGTTCAATAGCAATATAGCTTTTAGTGGGGATAGAGTGTTACGAAATCACCGCGCGGGTTTATTTTAAATGGCTATTGAGCTTGCAGTTAAACAGACATTTAATGTCTGATAGCACACTCGTTAGCCCTTTCTGTATAAGTTGCAGGAACATTAAGATTCTCCTTTCCACTTTTTTTCAAAGGTTTATGGTGTATTTCTGGTATAGTATATGATGGGTATTTTTGATTCTATTTATGTTTCTTATTGGTGCCAGTCTGTTATAGATTGCCTTGGTGCCAGTCTGTTATAGATTGCCTCGGCCGTTTTGGTTAATTAAGTCATTTTCTGGTTACTACATAAAATAATTTGCTTTATTTGTATTTATTTTTTTAGCAAATTATTATTTTTTTAATTAAAGTTTGGATCTTCTTATTTATAGAATATGGCAATCCATAATTGACCTATTATCTAGAATAAAATGATTTTAATTAAAAAAAATAATTAAATGGGTATGATATATTAGAATAATGAAGAAAATTGATATATATTATATATATAACACCACATTATAATCTTAATTAATAAACTGATATTTATTAAATTTTAAAAAGATAATATATTGAAAAATTATTTTTAAAGAATTTAAATTAAAAAATAATTTTAAAAAAATAAAAATTAGTTAATAGATTTAATAGTTGAATCACATATGTTTATTTTCTTTTAAAACTAAATTACATGTGTTTATTTATAAAGTATAAATACATTTTAGTAGAATTCTCGTAGTCAAAATCATTTTAGTAAGGTGAATCTCTTTTAGGAAATCATACACTAATTGAATAATAAATAAACATTAAAATGAAATAATAAATATATATAATGAAATGGAATAGGTATATATATACATATATATATAAAGATTGAATAAAGATTAACTGAAAATACTAAAAATTATAAATATTAGAATGATGATGGTGGTGGTGGTGGTGGTGGTTAACGTCCACTAAGACAAAAATTTGGTTTATCGGACCTAAAGAAACTAAATACAAATTATTTAGTTTGATTTAAGATTTTATTCCTATGCTCAAAAAGCTTGGAGAGAAGCCTCCCGAGTTCACTATAATTTTGACATCGTAAAAGGCTAGGAAGGTCAGTATTGCAACAAAGCTTATGAAACTCAGCTCTAATGTGGTTGTACGCGGGGCACTATAAGAGGAAGTGATTTTCATCCTCGATGGTCATATTCTCATAGAGATGGAAAATCCTTTCCATCCATGGTGTTTTAGGAACTGCCAACGACGCATTTCACTATGGAACTCATGAGAGTTCGTTCTAATCTTGGCTATATTAATTTTCTTCTTTGAACTAGTTAAGACAGAGAGATACTTTTGATCCTCTAGGGTGGGGTTGATGACCTCCTTATAATATCTTAATTTTATTTTAGCTGCTAAATCTTTCTCACACCACATTTTTTCTTTGAACTTAGAAATAACAATATTTTTAATTTATTAATGTTTTGCAATGCAACATTCTCGCCGGTATCTCAATGGTTTAACCAGGCCCTCATGTCTTTATACCAACCTCATTTGAGCCTCAAGTGGTTTTGGCTAGAATTTAAAGCTAGCTTAGGTAGTCTATGGTCTCCTATGTTATTGAGTTTGTGCTTGTACAACAAAAGCCTAGTCATAGCTAAGCTCTCAATAGGGGAAAGACCCACTTCTATAAGGAGAATAGGATAGGGTGTATTGCTTTTAATTTTAAGGTTATACGTTATAAAACGCTTCTAGATTTGCTCAATATCTCTCCAGGATTCTCTAGAGATGTTGCAACCCCAAACCTCACATCCATATAAGATAACAGGAGTTACTAAATTATCAAACATGAACTTATTTCTATCCCACATTACGAGGTTTTCCATTTTACAATTATTTTCAAGACTAAAATAAGTTTTCCACCCCCCATTAATCCTTTTCTCAATGATATAGTTCGAGTTGAGCTTGTGATGAATATCAATTCCTAGGTACTTGTAAGAAGACACTTCCTCCAAGTTACTATTGTCATACATAAAATTAACATAAGTGTCCTTCTTGGATTTGATAATCATAACTTTTGTTTTGTTAGTGTTAGCAGTCATACCCATGGTAGAGTAGAAATCCTTAAGAAGTCTAAATTGC
>APFE030004380.1:214433-236569 GCA_000404065.3 Pinus taeda
TTAATACATAAATGTTTTTCAATTTACTGCTTCACATGATAGCTATATGTTTTTACGAGTTGAATTGTTTAAAAAGAGTAATATATCAACCATAAATTCTACAATGGGCTATGTCATTTAAATGATTCTCAAATGTATTTATGTTTACCTTTTTTTTCTTTTTTTTCATGTGACTTTAATTATTGCAAGACTTTTGGTAACTTACTCGTAAAAAAACATTGAAGACATATATTTACCTTAATATGTTAGAATTTTTTTATGTTTGATTTAAACCTTCCTTAAATCCTACCAATTGTTATAAATTATATTTATTAATCTAAGTAGTAAAATTGTAACATGCACAGACAAACATCCCGAAAAAATAAAAATAAAAAAAAATTCTAAGTTAATTTCTTTAACATCTAGCTAATTGACTAAAGTAATTAGCATGATATGAGATCTCTTTTCTGGAATATGATAATAGTGTGTAATGGAGCCTTAATTAACAAAAAAGTTATATCTACAACGCATATACTTTAACTGTTAAAGGTTTAGGCATCTTCGATTGATGTTAAATGTTCGATGGCATGATAATGTTGAAACATTATTCTAATTTTTCATGTATTTTAATTATTTTACATAATTCATCGATTATATCTGTCGAAG
The DNA here is from genome assembly GCA_000404065.3 of Pinus taeda. Lineage (NCBI taxonomy): Eukaryota > Viridiplantae > Streptophyta > Pinopsida > Pinales > Pinaceae > Pinus > Pinus taeda. The sequence continues at coordinate 215,079 of APFE030004380.1, forward strand.
CTTCTCAACCTCCTTAATTATGACACACTTGATCCTTGTTATATTTGGGTCTACATGTTGCCATTGATTTCACACCACTTGATCCAATGGTGTAGACTGTTGAGAATACTTAGGTTAACTACTCTTGCCCGAGTCTCGACATTTGGTCACTCATTCTGTAGCCTCTCCCCTCGGAACCTTGCATGCAACCTACTCCAAGAACCAAGGTTTGCTAATGCATTGTTCAGTTATTTCCCTCTTCCTATGGCATGTTTCACTATTTTTTTCTTTATAGGGGTAAATTCTTAATCAATGTATTCTATGTTTCTAGTTTTCAACCCATTTGGGGTTCACTATGGCAGAATGTGGCCCTGTCGACCTCCTCCTCTATGCACAAAGGAATCTTAGTTCTTGGTACTCACTACACCTAACAATTTTAGTTTTTATTAAGGTTTGATATGTTCAAGTGTGGACACCCAGGGTTGTATTCTGTCTCCAAAATGGTTTTACTAGACGACAGTATTTGACTACTCTTCGAGGTAAGAAATCTTGGGTTACCTCAGTCATTTTAATGTTTACTTTTTTTGATCTTAAAGAACATTTTTAATTCATTTTCTTTATTCCTATGCAGGTAGGGTCTGAAACTACCCTTATTCCAATTTAAATTGGGTTCACAAAACTCTATAATAGGTCATTCCTCCTCTATCTAAAACTATCCTCACCTATATGGATTCATTATTTAAAAACATCAAGTCCTACCATGGAAGGGATATGATGGACAATGCATCAGAATTTGAGAAATTAAGATTATCTAGAGCTAAACTCATTTCCAATCTAAATTTGGTTCACAAAACTCTATAACAGGTCATTCCTCCTCTATCTAAAACTATCCTCACCTGTATGGATTCATTATTTAACAACATCAAGTCCTACCATGGAAGGGATATGATGGAAAACGCATCAGAATTCGAGAAATTAAGATTATCCAGAAGTAAACTCCTTTCCAATCTAAATTGGGTTCACAAAATTCTATAACAGGTCATTCCTCCTCTATCTAAAACTATCCTCACCTGTATGGATTCATTATTTAACAACATCAAGTCCTACCATGGAAGGGATATGATGGACAATGCATCATAATTCAAGGAATTAAGATTATCCAGAGCTAAACTCATTTCCAATCTAAATTGGGTTCACAAAACTCTATAATAGGTCATTTCTTCTCTATCTAAAACTACCCTTAAAATTGCAAATTCATTCTTGGAACCCTCGGCCAAGCCTTGAAGATATGCTTATGCTCTAACTTTGTTTTTCCAATTTCTTTAATTCTCCTTCGTTTAAATGTCGGTTTTGTTTGTATTCTATTCTCACATAGTAACATGTATGGTTCAACATTTAGAGTTTTATTGAAGGTTTTCCCCGCCACTTAGCGAAACCCTCAGCATGGAAAATTTTAGGGGCTAATATTCGTAGGTGAGCTAATTTCCGTGATTTTTCCAAAAAAAAATTGCCAACTTTTTTTATAAAAATGATTCACCCAAATTTTACAATATACAATTATTTTACCTTAAAAAACTACAACAATATATAGAGACTATATATAAAATCATTATAAATTTGAATAATTTTATAAATATATCAATAAAATTTTTGTAATTTGCATATTAGGGACTAGTGAGATTCGCCAATGTGTTTAAAATTCAAGATAATTTTCCATCCTTAAAAATTTTTGTGACCCTGAAAAAGTAGTTTTTAGATTAGGGGTATTATGATCTGATTATTGGTACTTCTATGTAGACTGTAGTATAGTATTGTTCGTGTCATATGGTTACAAGTGCTTGGTATAAGGCATCTTATCGTGACAGTAAGGTCATTATATTGGTTTTAATATGAACAAGTAGTAACAAACTTTTCTTCTATGACAAACATTATATAATATATTTCTCTACTATGAAGAAATTGCTTTTAAGTTTATACTCGCTCAATTATTCTTTAAAAGTTTCTAATATAGGAGAATTTAGTTATATGCATGCAGTTCGTAGTTAATGGTTGATAGCGGTTTCGACATTTAGTTCCTAAACATATTCTTTACCTTACTGTAATTGTACATATATTGTTCGTGGTATGCATTCATTTTCTTGGTGAATATTTATTTAGTTTCAGATATAGTGGGTTCAGTTCACAGTTCTTAGTTTATATTTATCGATTCTACACGTTGTTATTAGTATTCTATGAGTTAACGAATACATTCTTCATTCTGCCTTTTCTTTTATTTCTTTGCTACCCAACAGGGAACAAGAAATCAATTCCGAGGACCTTCTCTATCTGCCCATGGGGTAACCTTTTCCAAAAACTTATTCTACTTGAATCGTGGATTGTTCCAGGCTAATAACCCCAATTTTACTTGGCTAGGATTTAGTGAGGCTCGTAACCTAGTAATTGTCTTATTGTACTTCATATTGATTTATTTTATCTTGTTTAATCAAATTCATGGGTACAGGTCAAAATTTATGTCCTGCCATCTCATTTATATCATTCAGGTTAAGTTCCCCCTTGTGCAAATTAACCAATATTCCATGACCACCCAGGGCATTTATATTGTGGTTAATTTTGTTGTACAATAATTATATGAGGACCTACTTGCGACTCCTCTATACCGTTTACAAGATCACCTCATGACCCGAAAGTGATTAAATTATTTTTACAATTAGGATACAACAAGTCCATGTAAATACATACTTCACAAAATTACTCTTTCCTCTTTGATTTAATTTAGATCAGAGTTCATATTTCTTTAACACATTCACAATAACTTCTACATTAGATCAGAGTTCATATTTCTTTAACACATTCACAATAAATTCTACATTAGGTACAACAAATAACAGTTACTACATTTTACAACATTCATATCATCATAAAGGGAATTAAAATAATTATCTATTTCAAACTTAACTAACCCAGAAACTCAGCCAAGGAAAGACGACATCTCCCTTTCAACAAGAACGACAATCATGTCTAATTCTCCCCCTGTGGTCTTAACTTTATAGAACAATTATTTTGCTAAGAACCTTGTTTGGGCCAGTCCAAAAGAATCAAGTTTTAACCTAGCCTAGAACTCATATACCTTCATCTATATCATAATTTTCCACTAGTTGTAGCCCAACTCAAGAAATACTCCGCAAGCAATGTCCTTCCATACCCTCATAGTGTCATGTACATGTAGTGTCCTTCCATACCCTCATAGTGTCATGTACATGTGATTTTCTCTCCATGTGTTTTCCTTTTTTCTTTCTAGCAAAAAGGACCCCTTATCCTTCCTATTTAGATCTTTAATCTCCAAGTAAGGAGGAGAGAGAGAGTTAACTACTGTAATTGTTCAGAATTTTTTATAATTCAGTTAGGATCTTTTTCAAGGGGTTTCATGACTTGTCACAAATTCTCATTAATGAAAAAAATAATAACATAAACTTTATCATTTAGAGTTTACTTAGCTTACCTCCAAGATTTAATTACCAGAGCCTCATCTAGTAAAAACAAGTAACTGGTAGTAATAACAATATTTACAGCATTGGGGTGTTACATTTATCACCCCTTGTGTGAAACATCGTCCTTGGTGTTCATTCTCTCCCTTTGGAACAAGTCAGGATATGCTTGTTGCATAAAGCTTTCATCTTCCTAGGTGGCCTCTTCCGGGCTAAAGTGTCTCGACTTCACTTTGACCTGGGTGATATCTCACATCCATAACATTCTTTCTGTCTAATCGATGATACATAGAGGCTCTACCAGGAACTCTCTATCTAGTTCGACCCGTCACACAGTCATAATTCACCGAATGTTTTCTTTAATTATATAATAATATAATATAAATATATATATATATAATATATATATATAATTATTATATATATATATAATATTATATATATATATATATTCTTTAATTTCTTATCTTACATGCACATATTGCCAGTTAATCACATGTTGGGAATCATACACATACTTATTTAGCAAAGAAACATGAAACACATTGTGAACTCTTATATGGCTTAGTCATGCAAGTTGGCAAGCTACAGGCCCCACTCTTTCAAAAATTTGGAAGGGTCCACAGTATCGAGGTGATAATTTGGCATAACCACCCCACCTTAAGGTGCCTTTCTTGGGTTTAATTTGTGCATAAACATGCTCTCCCACCTAGAATTCTTTATAATTCCTTTTCTTATTTTTATATTCTTTTTGTCGATCTAGGCAACCTTTAAATATTATAGAAATTTTCTCACCATCTACTGCATCTCCGCTAACATATCAAGCCCTAGGATTAATTTATACTCTAGATTACTCCAGTTTGTAGGAGTTCTACACATTTTTCCATATAGTAATTAAGAAGGACTCATTTTCAAATATTCATGATAACTATTGTTATAAGTGAGTTCCACAAGTGAAGGTATTCCTCCCACTTGGTTGTTTATTGCATTACATACATTCTTATCATGTCTTCGAGGACGTCATTCTCTTGTTCAGTATGTCCATCTGTTTGTGGATGATATCCGATAGTGAACTGAATCTGTGTACCCAATCTAGAAAAAGGGCTTTCAAAAACATAAAAGTGAATTTAATATCCTGATCAGAAATGACTACTTTCAACATACCATGGAACTGAAATAACTCCTTCATAGATATATCTGTAATTTCTACATTTTCATAAGTAGAGTTAACAAGAAATAAATGGGTTGTGTTACTCAACTTATCCACCACCACCATGATGGAATCATTTTTATTTTTGGATCTAGGAAAACCCGTAATAAAGTCTAATGTAATCATCTCCCATTTCCACTCAGGAATGGGAAGTAGATGAATAAACCAACAAGGTGTTGGTGTTCAACCTTAACTTGTTACACTACAAGCATTTGGCTAGATACTCAACAATATCCTTTCTCATACCTGGCGAGAATTAGTTTTTCTTAACTACAGAGAATAGTTTCTGATATCTAGGATGGGCAATGTAAAGGTTCCGATGGAACTCATCCAACAATAATTGTTTAATTTCCAACTGATTAGGGACATATATTCTTTCTCTGAAAGTCAAAAAATTATTACGTTTTATGCCATACTCTAATGTTTTTATAGAATTTTGTTCTTTTTTAGCTTGGTTCCATATGAATTCATACTCCGGATACTTAAGGTTAACTTCTTTAATCTGATTAGAAAGATCAATTTCCACCTGGATATAGGAAATGCCATGTACATAGTGTAATTTTCTTCTTAATGCATCAACTACCTGGTTTTCTTTCCCTTTAATATGACTAATGTAGAAATAAAATTCTCTTAAGAATGCATTCCACCTAGCTCAGTGGGAATTAAAATTATGTTGATTAAAGAAACTAGTGAAACTAATGTGATTGGTCAATAAGAGGAATCTTTTTCCCAACAGATAATTCTACCATACCTTTAAAGCATGAACAATCATTTTTGGTTCCAAATCATAAGTAGAATACTTTTTCTCATGTTCCTTCATCTTGCAAGATTCATACACTATTACTTTATTTTCATGCATTAAACACCCCCCCGCTACCCCCCCTGACACCTTCCTTACAAGAATCTGTGCAAACAATGAATTATTTTTATGGATTTGTTATTTTTAACACGGGGGATATTGTGAGTACATGTTTTTGTCATTCAAAACTATGTTTCCCATTTAAATACTCTTCCTTTTTTTGTAACGAAGTCATAGGGTAAGCAATTCTTGAAAACACATCTATAAAACGAAAATAATACCCAACCAAGCCCATAAAGGATCGAATGTCTACCACATTTTTGGGGATAGGTCATTCCATGATGGTTTTAATTTTCTTAGGATCTAGATTTATTCCTTCAGATGAGATTACATGTCCCAAATATTGAATTTGATCCTTATAAAAATCACATTCGTTGAATTTAGTGTAAAGTTGATTTTCTCTTAAATTTTGTAACACTATCCGAAGATGTTCCTTATGTTCTTTCAAGCTCCTTGAATATATTATAATATCGTCAATAAAAATTAGAACAAATTTGTCCAAATAAGGATTGAAAATACCATTCACTAGATTCGTGAAAATTGTTGGGACATTAGTAAGCCTGAATAGTAGTACAACAAATTCATAATGACCATAGTGAGTCTGGAACATTGTTTTATAGATGTCTTGCTCTTTTATTATGATTTGGTGATACCCTTACCATAGGTCAATTTTGTAGAATATAGTAGCACCCTTGACTTGGTCAAATAAATCATCATTTATTGGTAATGAGTACTTTTTGTATAGTTACCTTATTTAGTTTCCTATAATCGATGCACGGTCACAGGGTGTTATCCTTCTCCATTATGAGCAACATTGGGGCTCTCGAAGGTGACATGCTTGGGAGAATGTACCCTTTATCAAGTAGCTCTTGCAGTTGCATCTTAAGCTCTATCAATTCAAGTATACTCATTCGGTAAGGGGCCATGGATATTGGAGTTGCTCCCCGAAATAATTATATGGTAAAGTCAATTTCTCCTTTTGGAGGTTGCCCCGAAATTTCTTATGAGAAGACATCCACAATGTCTTGGATAAATTTTATATTGTTCAAGGTAGCTATCTTATCCTTAGAATTTGTATAGCCTACCTTACCTGCACAAAAGAAATTTTACAACCTTTCCGGATGAATATACTTAACTTATTAGTTATGATAAATCATAACTTAATGGCCATATTAATACCTTATATTTCTTTCCTAAGACCTTCTTCAGTGACGAAATTAATAGTCTTCTCCTTACAGTTCAATAAGGACCAATTTCCTTCTAGCCAATCCATACCTATGAGCAAATCATAATTTCTTAAAGGAAATATATTTAAATTTATCTTAATCTGTTGCCCTCCTATTTCAATAGGACAATCTTACCTTGGTGATAACCTTCCTTTTTCCCTTGTGGCTAGTTGGACAAGCCATGAATTCTTAAATTTAAAAATTTGTAAATGACACAATTCAACTATCTTTTGATTGGCATAACTTATACTTGTACCTGGGTCTATCAAAATAGAGAAAACATTGTTAGTTATAATACCTTCAAATTCTGCCATTGTAGGTTGATATTTAGCCTGATCATCTTCTAAGGAAACATTAATCCTTAACATACCCCTCATTACCTCCCCTACTATATATGTTTATTAAACATTGGAAGTTGGTTATGTTCTAGTATGGTGAGGACATTTTTTATAATATCATGGCTCCCCACAACCCCAACATTGCAAGGGTGGTTTCTGAGACTAGTAAATTTCTATTTTTCTTGACACTTTAGATTGTCTAGTCACATTTTCTACTTTGGTCTTTGGTTGATTCCATCCTAGACGTCCATTTGACTATTTCTTGTGTGCAGACTTGATTCCTGCACGTTTAACACTCTTATTACTTTGGAAGTTATTCTGCCCCATTTTACCTGGCCACCCTTTGTTACTTTCCCTTTTCTGCTTCATATGCTAGTAGCAGATTTGGGCCTTTCAAATAACCCAATCCATTGGTTTTGGATTATTAAATTCCAATGTTTCCTTCATGAAGGTTGGTAAACTACTGATAAATCGCTACACCTTAACTTTTTCCTCCCAAATATAAGGTACATATCTTAGTAGGGAGGTAAATTTAGTTACGAACTCATCCATAGACTGTTGTCCTAATCTTAAATCATGGAACTCCTTTGCCTTCTCATCATAAAATTTCTCTGTTTAATATTTATCTTTAAAGTGTTTTTGGAAATTGTCCAATGTGACCTCTTGTTCATCAATGACTTATATTGTTCTAATTTATTCCCACCATAAAGTGGATTTACCTTGTAATTGATACATCACTAATCTGGACTTTAGGTTATTATCATATTCATAGATCTGGAAATATTTGTTTATATTGAATAATCATGCCTCAACATCCTCCTCCACTTCCCCATTCAATGTTGGAGGTTTAATTTTCATGAATTCTCCCTGTAGTTGCACTTTCTTCCTCTTATTTTGCCTACCACCTAAGGCACTCGCAGATTCCTCCTCATTTTTTATTCTACCTCCCTTGACTTATGGGTTGTCCTCTCTCAATCGATGCAACTCAAATCTATTTCCATCTTCTAGACTAGGGTTTTGGTTTCTTTGATTTTTTCTGTCAGAGAGACGTTTCATGATTCTCTCTTTCTCCAATCTTAGCCTTTTGTTATCAGCCCTTAATTTCATCATATATGTCGTAATTGTTGTACGGTTCCTAATAAAAGTGCATTTGTGTTAGGATTTTCTCCTCCCAACTATACCCACATCTCTGGGTTAATTTTTGTATGAGGTATATGTCTTTCTCCTACAAATGATCTCCTAGGTGGAGTGATTCGAGATCGTCTTCTCATACTACTTTGTGCATCATTTTTATTTTGTTATTCCATAGTTTTCCAAATATGCCATAGTCTTGCAACTATGGTTCTGATACCACTTGTAACATGCATATAAAAACACACCAATTTTTTATTTTCTAAGGTAATTTTTTAAACAACTGGCTAATTGACTAAAGTAATTAGTATGATACGAGATCTATTTTCCGGAATATGATAATAGAGTGTAATGAAGACTTAATTAAAAAAAAGTTATATCTCTGTCGCGTATACTTTAACTATTGTAGGTTTAGGCATCTTCAATTGATGTTAAATGTTCAATAGTATGATACTGTTGGAAACATTATTCTACATTTTAATGTATTTTAATTATTTTACATAATTTGTTGATTATCTTTGTTGAAGCTTCTCAACTTCCTTAATTATGACATACTTGATCCTTGTGACACTTGGGTCAAATTGTGGCCATTGATTTCACACCACCTGATCTGACAGTGTGACTATTGAGAATATTTAGGGTAACTAATCTTGCCCCAGTATCAACATTCGGTCACTCATTTTCCCCCCTCTCCACTGAGAACCTTGTCTGCAACCTATTCGAATAACTAGGGTTTGTTAATTCGTTGTTCATGTATTTTCCTCTTCCTGTTTCGTGTTTCACTGCTTGTTGCTTGTCAGGGGAAAACTCTTAGTAAATGTATTCTATGCCTATAGGTTTTCAACCCATTTGGGGTTTGCTATGGCGGAATGTTGCCCCGTTGGCCTCCTCCTCTGCGCACAGAGGAAACTCAATTATCGGTATTCACTCCACTTAGCTCTTTTATTTTTTATTATGGTTTGATATTCAGGTTCTAACACCTAGGGTTGTATTCTATCTCTAGAATGGTTATGCTCAACAGTGGTATTTGACTACTCTTCCAGGTAATAAATCCTGAGTTACCTCAGTCATTTTACTGTTTACTTTTTTTAAGCTTAAAGAAGACTTTTACTTCTTTTTATTTTTTCCTCCATGGGTAGGGTTTGAAACTACCCTTATTACTGCAAATTAATTCATGGAACCCTCAGCACGGCCCCAGAGATATGCTTACACCCTCACTCTATTTTTACAAGTTCTCTAATTCTTCGTCATTTAAATGAGGGTTTAGTTCGTCTTCTTTTCTCATAGAGCAGCATGTATGGTTAAACATTTATAGTTTTATTGAGTGTTTTACTTGCCACTGAGTAGAACCCTAAGAAATTAGTTTTTAGATTAGGGGTATTAAGGTTTGATTACTAGTACTTTTATGTACACTATAGTATAGTACTGTTCTTGCTATAAAGATACTAGTGTTTGGTTGAAGGCATCTTTTCGCAATCATAAGGTCCTTATATTGGTTTTCATATGAACAAGTAGTAACAATATTTTTTTTCTATGACAACCCTTGTATAGTAGATTTTTCTCCTCTTAAGAAATTGATTTTAATTTTATTCTTGCTAGGTTGTTCTTTAAAAGTTTCTAATATAGGAGAACTTCAATTATATGCATGCAGTTCAGAGTTAATGGTTAATAGTGGTTTGAGCATTTAGTTCTGAAACATCTTCTTTGCCTTATTATAATTTTACATATATTATTCCTGGCATGCACTCATTTCCTTAGTGAATATTTTTTTAGTTTCAATTATAATGGGTTCGTTTAGTTAATCTAGGTTGTCATTGATGTCAATACGGTATTATCGAGGATGAAAAATATTCTTGAGATGCCAAATGATGTCATAACTCTTGAAGGTATCAAGACACTAATGAAGAAGTGCCAATCATGTACTTTTGATGATCTTGTTGATGAAGCCATAACCTTATATGTTCTTACCTCAGATGATCTTGGTGATGAAAGACTTTATGATGCCATGGAAAAGTCAATTTTGCATATGATTAATGGAATATCACTATCTTGATGACATTATAAGCCTATGATGAAGAAGCGTAATAAGAAGCCAAACCATGAAGAAGCCTAACTGCCCTACCTCAAATTCTGCACTAATAAATGACCAGTCACATTAAAAAATAGGTTTTCACTACCTTAGAGCCAACATTTCATTATGACAAATACATCATTTTTAGAGCACACTTTTGCCTTTCCAATGAGCTATTATTTGGCCTGAAACTCCAAGCAGTTTGGGAGAAATGGATTTTTGAAGTTAATGAATTTATTTATGACAACGAGCCGACATATACTGACCTCTCATGTTGGCCTACCTATGAGACATGTCTCTTTGCTTATCCAACTGTAAAAACACTATAAATATGGGATTTTGACCTCATTTTGATCCATAGCATCAACACAAAATCACAAGAAACATAATCATTGTTCACAACTCGTGAACAAAAGGAGAAACAGAGCGTAAAACTTGAAGAAAGAAGATAAGGGCATCTCAAAACCTCAACTCACTGTGATATTTGGGCTAATTGTGGAAACTTCTATAGCTTGGACTGTACAGAAGTAAATTCTTAGCCTCCTTGTGATTAATAGCTTTGGACTGTGTCTCCTAAGTGAAAATAGTAGTTCATATTCTTGGACAGAGGCTCAAACCTTGTGATTGGATTGTGTCATCATCATTTTGCTTTTCAGATCCCTTGATGTAGCTTCATATTGTGTCTCGGATCCCTTGTTGTAGCCTCAAACTATGTCAAAATAGAGGCTCAAATCATTTTCTCAGACCCTATGACAACTTTGGAGCATGAAACATTGTTAAAATTTGAAGAAGTCTCGGATACTGTGGACAGAGACTTCCTATGGGTCAAGTACAGTGGGCACTAGCTTAGATGGTTCAGTTTGTATGAAGCATTGAAGGAAAAATGTTGTGACAAATGTTGCTCTTAGACTGTGGAGATCAAGCCTAGATTTAGAGTTGAATTATGGTTGCAGCATCAACACTCTTATATCTACAGTGAAGATATAACTACAGTGAAAGAAGGTGGTGGAGAACTATATAGGACAGTCAAGAACAATTTTTGGAGCTCGTTACATGACTGTGGAATAGCCCTCCTATGGTGAACTCATGTGGTGATCTATGTGATTGGCAAGAAGTTTTTAAGTGGTGAAGACAGTGAATAATATTCCTAGAACATTCAAGTAAGTAATTTACACATTCTCTATTAAACAACATGATTGGTATCCTTGGAGTTGGTGCTCCTAAACACAAGGTTGGAGCCTTGGATAAGATAGGGTCAAAGGCCTAGAGGTCGAAGCCTCACAAAAGACCAAGTAGGTGCTTTGAAATATGTTGGTGCCTAATTTTTTGAAGGGTTGGAACCCTCACATCTTATTGTACTCTTTCATTTGTTAAAAATATTTTTATGGACTCCTTGTTTCTATAATAAGATTATTCATTTCTTTGTTTTTAAATTGTGTAGAATCTAACTAAACGTAATAACAATTGAAAATAAATATTGACTCACCCCCTTCTTAGTATTTCTAACAATTGGAATCATATCCAACTTCTTCATAATCAGCCTAATAGCTGGAAGAAGGATTCTTAGTCACAATGAAAAATCAAGAAGTAACAGGAAGGCCTCCTTTGTTCGAAGGCACAAATTTTGTTTTTTGGAAAAAATAATGTCCTACTACTTAATGTCCCTTGGACCTAAAGTTTGGCGGTATGTTTTGAATGGGTACACTTCTCCTTCCATTCTTCCAACTGATCAAGATGAAAGGAAAACTTACATTGCAAATGCCAAAGCTTTAAATTCCATCACTAGTAGAATCACTGACTCCGAACTTACAAAAGTCATGAATTGTGACTTGGCCAAAGAATTATGTGACAAGTTGACTGCCTTATATGATGGGGATTCTAAAGTTAAAAAGGAAAAGCTTCAAATCCATAGAAGAAAATTTGAAAGTCTTAAAATGGATGACAGAGAAGATATTGCGTCATACCTTCTTCGTGCGGCTGAAGTTGTCAACTCCCTTAAAGGGTTAGAAGAAAAATTTGAAGAAAGTATAGTTGTTTAAAAAATTACAAGATCTCTTCCTGACAGATTTGGCTTCAAAGTAAGTGCTATAGAAGAAATGAAGGATCTAGACACCCTCAAGATGGATGAAATTCATTTAATTCTCATTGCCTATGAAATGAGGAAAGGAATCTCAAATTCCATAGAAGCAGCATTCAAAGCCTCAAAATCAACAACAAGAAGAAAATGATGGAATACAAGTGGTGATGACTCTGATGTTGAAACAAAATTAGCACAATTTGTACGAAGACTCAAGAAAGAATCCAGGATAAAAGGTAAGTACCCTCTTATTTTATTCAATTGTGTAACAATAGGTCATTATGCTGCAAAATGTCCTCGTAAATATGATAGTGATGATGAGGAAGATTCTAAAGGATGGTATACAAAAAGAAATGGCTTAAGAAGAAGAATTTCTTCTCTAAGAAATATGAGTCCGACGAAGATGAATCCGTAGTCATCAAAAAGAAATCAACTGAAAATTTCCATCATCGCAAAGGAGGTAATGATGAATCAGATGAAAAAAATAACTATGTTGGAAGCCAAGAAGTATTATTCATGGATTCACAAATGATGATCAATCAGGACTAGAAGGAAACGTAGATGAATTGTTAATTAGTGCCATTGAAGAAAATGAGAAATTATGAAATAAAATCACTTCTCTCAAGGTAGAAAAGGAGGAAGTAAAAATAAGGGAAGACCTCTTGAAAAATAAGCTAAAAGAAAAGGAAGAAATTTGTGAAAATCGTGAAGCTGAAATAGTATCTCTAAGGAAGGAATTGGAGCAAGTCAAAAACAGTTGGGAAAGCTCTCAAACACTTGACAATATCCTTAATGCTCAAAAACCTCAATATGACAAATAGGGATTAGTTTTAATGGAGAATCATCAAGTACTAAGAATAATGCAAGAACTTATGCCGACATACTTTCAAGCAATCCAAAAGAAGAAAAGTCATCTCATCAAAGGTCCATCTCAAATCCAAAGAATGAAAAAAGAGTAACTCTGTTGGGTCCCTATAATACTAGTGATTACCCCATTACTATGGTAGTTGTACCCCTCATTAATATTGTTGTGCCCCTATTGCCCCCATATTGTTATTACTGTGCCCCATAGAATCCCTCTATTGTTATTTTTGTGGCTTTATATTATTATTGTTAGGTCGGTTGGGTTATATTGTGACTCCTTAGACCCCTATATATAGAAAGGAGGTTTTATCATTTGAATCATCCAAGAATTTTTCATTTATGTAATGCAAAGGAGGTTGCCCCCTCGAAGAGGCTGAATTCTAAGACGTTAATCTATCTTTTCTATCTTTTGTTGAGTTGGTTTCATAATAGTCAGGGCCTAGACTTTTATCCTTCTTGAACCATTTAAGGGTGCTCTCCAATTCGCCCATAGATATAGGTTTAGTGAGATCTTTAGATATGACAGGGTCAACATACCAAGGGAAATGACCAGCAATCCAAATGATTTCTGTGATCGAAATCCCATGTGGAGCCTTGAAAAGCTGTTGAAAACTGAATTTCCCAAATGATCTAGTTGATGGAACGTTTGAGCATACTGTCCATGATCAGTAGACATTTTCCAAATGGTGTTACAAGACCACCTTCCTTTGGCACAATTGTGGAAGCATTTAGTATCGTCATTCCTTGCCTTCATCCAGATGGCTCTGCTTCTAAGTCTCCAAGTCTCTTCTCGGTCGTATAGAATATTGGACCTTTAGGCCTCTACCTCTGTGAGGGTAGATTTAGCTTCAACTGAGATGAATCCGTGACCTTGGTCATCCATAAGATTAGCAAGCTAGTGCTCAATTGCACAAAGAGTCTGGTCGTCTCTAGATCATTAAGATTTGGCCCATTGAATGGAGATATTTTTAAGTTCCATGAGGTTTCGACAAAATCCTTCAACTAGGTTCCACCTTTGGGAAGGAGGGTGGTCTCTCCAGAAATCGGTAACCAATTTTTGATATTTTGGGTCCTATAACCAGGTCGATTTGAACATGAAGGGTGCTCGGGGCTTTAGGGAAGGACCAACTAGTTCCAAATAGATGGGGGGGTGATCAAAGACACCGCCAGATCGAACCCATTGAAGAAAATTGGAGAGGGTACCAAGCAAGTCCTCTTTGATGAGAAACCGATCCAATTGCCTATGCAAAGTAGCATCACCAATTCTCCTATTATGTCATGTCAGTTTCTTTTTGTTCATGGGGATCTCAATCAGATGATGTCGTTCCAGGAGATGTTCCATATATTATGATAGGGGATCTAGCTGTGTATGATGTCCCAAATATTTCTCATAATGAATAGTGAAATTGAGGTCTCCACCCAAAGTTAGGTTATTAGAATTCATCAACGACAGTTGCAATTGGTGATTCCAAAACTCCACCCTACTATGATATGATGCATAAACATTAATGATATGAAAGTTCCTGCCCAACTCTGAGGAAAAGATATCCATTCCTAGGAATCCAGGTCCCCCCCATACAGAAATAGGGTTGATGGATCGAGTATTAATGCCTAATTCAATACCCCTGGATCATACATTGACATCTAGTCATGAAAGCACAAGCAAAACATCATAGAGTGAAGAATCTGGGAAACCTACTCTTCCTTCCCAAGAGTTTCTTGTAAAGAAAGTATGTCAAATGGCTTTGTATCCAGGAGCCTCTCGAGGGATAGTTTTTTAGCAGGGCTAGCAAACCCTCTAAAGTTCAGGGACAACAACTTCATGAATATTATTAATTAAGGGTGTTTTTTCCTTTAAGAACCCAATAAATTGTGGTATGTCTGCCTAGGGCCACATCTACCCTGACAAGAAGGATAGCTCTCAAAATCCTGAAGGGTTCCCTCAAGTGGGTTTAGTCTCAATAGAGAGGGAAGAGAGACCTTATCCAGATGGTCTGGGAGGGATGGATACCCGGGGTCAGAGGTTATATGGATGTGAAAGTTGAGAAGTGGTCGAGGGCTTAAGTGAAGTGATGGAGTCAGCTCCAGTAACAAAGAGTGGGGTAGTGGACAAGATAGTAGAAGGATGATCGAGTAGGCATGTGAGAGGGAATGTGGACAAACTAGAAATGGATGGATATGAAACATGCAATTGTTGTGAAGTGCATATAAAAGAAACAGAAAAACAGAGAAAAGGAAGAGTATCTATGGAGTGAGTAGCCACTGCAGTAGTCTGAGATCTCATCATGGACGGAGATGTAGGCTGCAGAGAGGCAAAAAAAGTTGGTATAGAAGTATCCCCATACATAGCCATCAGACTAGTAGCATGACAAGGTTGTTCTTCCACCAGAGGATCTTTAGACTGTGGATTCTTAGTGCCTTTTTCCAATGAAGAAGTCACCGACAAGACAAGGGAGCACTCCTTATATAGCTTCCCTGCCTTGTGACACCTACACCTGAAGGGGACTCCCTGATAGTCTAGGGTTTGTTTGCAAGTGAAACGATTCCAGTGCAAAGTAATATTTTCATTCAATCCTTGTCTACTGTCAAGGTGAACCAGTATGCGGACCATAGATTTGTTGTTAGAAGTTGCATATGACAGATCATGATCCAAACAGGAACCGAGTGCATTTTTGGTGCGAATAAAGATGTCCTCTGACCAAAAGTGCAGGGGTAGCCCTGGAAGACGAACCCAAATCGGACCAACACCCAACCACTCCCGTTTTGGATTGAAGAGGGGGCTCCATCATTTTAGAACCATAGGGTACATTTCGATATGCCATTAGTGGGAGAGTATCCAATCTATGTATTCTTCTTGGTGGAAATTGAGGGAAAATAATCCTCGACTTAGAATGGTGATCGACATAATTTCCTTGAGTAAAATGCCCCAAATCTCAAAGGTCCAGAGGTGAATCCTCTTAGCTGAATATGTTCCTCCCCTCACATGCCACACTAGAACCCTATTGGCGGTATCCACCAGTTTTCCCATAATGATACCTTCCACAAATCTAATAGTGATGTCCTTGCTCAAGGTCTTGACACACTTACTCTTCTTAGCCTTACTAGTCCATGGAGCATCTGGATGGCCCCAAAAGGGGTCCCAATTGCCTTGTGAGATTTCCTGTGGCGAAGGGGAGGAGTTCCAAGGGTTAACTACCAAAATATTGAAGCTGATAGGGGTAATAGGAAAACTCCCCTGAAAAGAGGTAGGGTTAGGGTTGTTTTCCGGTGTCGAGTGATGGATAGAGGATACCCCAGATTGTGGAAACCCTAAAAAATTAGGAATACAAGATGATGTAGGGTGAAGGGATGCCTCAGGATAAATGGAATCAAAGGTAGGGGAGGGTGCATTGCAAGCGGCAAGAGGGTTGAGCGTAGAAGGAGAGAGTGGAGGGGAGTCAAGCCTAGGAGATGCAACGGGGGGAGTAGAAGTTGGCAGGTAGGGCACTGATGGTCTAGAAAGCTCAATGACAAACAATGGACTTGTCTAGAGGAGAAACAATGTTCAATGAGGACCAGAATCTAACACATTATGAGGAAGCATCCAAATCAGCTCGTTGGGATTAAGGTTGATGGAATAATCGACAATGTTTGACTCCATTCTAACAGCTACAGATAGAATAGGGGATGAAGGTAATAATTGTAGAATGGGTAGGGATCTAGCCCACAATCTGTCACGATGAGCTCCTCACTGCAGGAAAATGGAAAAATCAATGATGGCAATAACAAAACGTTGGACTGCCTATTATCCTAGACCCTATGATGCTTCAGTGCAGAGTGTCATCTTCCTCTCATATCGCAGTGGCGAATTCTTCATCATCAGATTGTATTTTCATCAAAAGGGTTTGTTGTTGTAAAAGGCTAATGTTATAATCATGGGACAAAAAAATACTCCCTAAAATGACTCAGTTTTTATGCAGAAAATTAGAATGGAAACTAATTATATATATGTTTGACCTCCTAAAGTTTTGGAAGAGAAATATTGGTAGAGAAATTTGTGTTAATATAAAGATATACCATTCGATTTTCTTGTTTAGCATTCCTATGTCTAGATTCCTAAGTGTTATTACTATGAATTGTGAAACAATTTCGGCAACAGATGTTGTGAAGGGAACTGTTGAATGTATTTGTTTTGTTTACTTTATTTGAAAATGTTATTACAACTGCTTAGATAGTCTCAGTGTATTTAATTGGGATGCATAAATAACGATATTCATTGTAATGGACATTTCTTTCATAATTATATAAATTCTGTAAACTTATTTCACTGATCAAAATATGTTATTATCCTACTTTATAAACCAGTTGAAGTAAAGGAAAATTTTCTCAAGTGGTTTTAACATATTCTAGAAAGCAATACAATGCCCAAAGTGAATGATACTCAAAATGATGTGACATTATCTACTTCAATAAAAGTTGTTACACCCACAATTCCTAATATGGTCTTTAAGTATAGATTATTTTTGAACCAAGTTTTAGAGAATGATAAAGTAAATGTTTTCATACACTATTTCGAAAGAGTTAATGTGAATCGCAAACCAAAACATACAAATAGAAAACATGAAAAACATTACATCTACAATATTGTTATTTCCATAAACGAAAAACAGTAAACATATCACTCGATGCGATGACTGGATGTGATGATTGCATTTCAAATATCTCTCAACATTGTGATGGAATGACTTCCTGAAAAAGTAAATACAAAAACGTCACATGCATTCTTCCATACCTATGCTTACAAATTTTGATCTATCTATCAGGATTTCCCTCAATATTTTTACAATCCCTTAATAAACACTAAATGTACATTAGCAAAGAAATTAGTGTCGAGGAATGTTTAGGATATGCTATATTTATTATATTGTGATTGCAATTATAATTAGCACATCCACCTAAAGTATCGTTGGTGAGTGTTGATAGGTAGCAGATGCAGAAGATAAATCAGTTCCATTTGGAGAATGGATGGTGAAGTCTCTTGCTGTGGACCAACTCCAACTCCATTATACTTTTGGGCATGGATTTTCTCAACTGCTTGGTCAAGCTTGACCATGTAATTTCACTTCGGGACAACCATACAATGGCTGAAATAGTTAGCATTTCCTTCTTCCTCTTGCTGGAATAGTTGGCACTTTTGCTTAAGAACACATCTGTGGAAGGAGTTGTTGGATAATAGTTAGAAATCAGATGAATTCATTGTTGAAAGGTGGGGACTCAAAAGGAAGACAATGATTTGATGTATACCACTGTCTAATCATGTGTGTTCCATCCAATTCCATGACAATTACACCTATCGCTGTAAAAAGACTTTGACTCCCTCCCATTCCATCATTCTCCTTTTTCTATGCAAGAAACCTTTGTTAATTTTACCATTATAAAATAAGCTAAAATAAAGTGGATCTAAATCTTCATGGATAAAAATCTTCTTCCATGCTTTTTGAAATGAATATATGTTTAGGTTATAATAATAATGATAATAATATAATAATAATGTTAATTTCATAAAATTTGAAATGTTAGCAACGTGAGATGTATGATGAAGTAAATTTTTTGATCTTTATTGTGGATTGATAATTATTAACATTTACTAGCCATTTAATTTATATAATTGTGCTAGTATGTAAACATCTATTCAAAATGTGTTATTTTTTTAAATATTTATAATTTAAATACATTTTAAATATTTAAAGCTAATTTAGTATTAAATATTAAAGACTCCAAAGCTACATTTTAAATACTTTGATTATTGGATTGTGTGTTTGTTAAGAGATTACTTCTCAAATAAAATGCATACTTTACTTGATAGTTTAAAAGTATACAAAAAATTTGCATTGTTTTTTCTTCTTGTTTCGCCTTTGTTTTCTTTTGTTGTAGATTTTAGATATATTTTCTTTAATTTTCTTATTTATATAATATGAACACAACTAAAAGTTTATCCTAGGAGACTAGAAAGAAAATTCATAGTTAAGGGTATGTATTCCTTAGACGAAACTATTCTTGAAACTTGCATCCTTGTATTTTCCAAACAACTAGTACACATTTCAAGACATGGGAAAATGAGCAAGTATTTTTGGTACCAATACATGTTATTAATTCAGGCTCATTCGAATGGTTGTTGCTAGAAGGACTATCATCACAACAAGTGACATCAACAAAAATATCACTAGCAAGGGAACCTATTTAGGGGTTTTCCTCTTAATAAATCTTCCTCTATCCCTAAACCATAAATGGAGAAAAAACCTAGGATTTTTGAAAATGTGGTAAGAAAGAAAAACTCATATAGAAAACCTTCTTTGGATGTTGATTTCATTAGAAAATATCATGTAATTGATATGAAATATTATCCAAGAACATGGTTCGAAACCTTAGACAAGGTTACCAATAATCCTAAGGAGTAATCCCACCAGTTATAAGAAACATGGGAAAGAATGATATAATCAATGATGTGAAGAAACAATAATAGTGGAGATAACAAAGACACAAATGGATTAAGACAATAGAGAAATAATAAACATAGAGAAGGGAGAAGATATGGAGCTTAGCAAGCTTGATTTCAAATATTTAGTAGTGGAATGGGATGGAAAGGAGACTGACTCAACATTGAATCAATAAATTCAACTTTTGACAAAAGCCTTGATAAAAAAGGATAATTTCAGGAATAAAAAAATGCAATGTAAGCATCACTAGTCTATTTATTTAGCAGTTAACACTAAAACCGTAAAATAATGATAAATATAGGAAAATAGAATAAAAAGAGAAAGAAAGAAGAAGTAAGAAACTTCTACATGAGTTGAGAGAAATGTTAGTGAATTTAGTAATAATGGCATTGATGATGAACATGTTCCACCCCACCCCCTCAAATACCCAAACAATATATTATCATAAATTATCAGATGAATGAATGAAAAAAACAAATATATATTAAAAATAAAATTCTGAAGAAAAACCAACTATGGTTATTCTATAGGCAAGAGAGTCCTCAATTGATATGTTCTCTAAAATTGATACTACTTATTCAAGAAACTATAACTTAATGAAATTAGATGTACACGAAACATCAAGGGGAATTACTTTATTATACATCCCCCATGATATTATTCTTTCAAGCATCTTTTCCACTCAAAGAATTTTCACAATAAAGTATCAACTAATATGTTGACAAAAATGGGCTTTATTTCGAATATTTATGGACCCAACCTATC
The DNA here is from genome assembly GCA_000404065.3 of Pinus taeda. Taxonomy (NCBI): domain Eukaryota; kingdom Viridiplantae; phylum Streptophyta; class Pinopsida; order Pinales; family Pinaceae; genus Pinus; species Pinus taeda. The sequence goes on from APFE030004380.1 coordinate 235,560, forward strand.
TAGGAATATATGTTTTTCTTTTTCACAATATTCAACCAATCCCTTATATTATAGGACATGGTTACCCATTTGTGGGAAAATATTTATGGTTGAATCCTTGGATGAAAATAGGGGAGATTGATACATTTCTCGGGGTGTAAGATTTAAGAACCATAAATGTTGACAGAGAGGATGAGAAAGAGCATACAAATATGCTCTAAAACAATTATTATAAAAACCTTAAATAGAAAATACACATAGTGAATAACTAACAATATATGAAAAGAAAATAATTCTTTATTAAATGCATAAATCATTTATCCTAAATTTTGGAGGACACATTTGTCCTTTCACAAGGTGAGGCCCATCATTTATGGTATTATAGGTGCCTTCTTGAGTTACAATACCATGGGTACATACCATGTGTGGATACTACTTTCCATTCAGATCAAGATTCTTCGCTTAGAAAGAAATGGTACTCATCATGTCAAGTTCCCTCATGAGAATATTTTTTTGAATATGAGCCAATGAATAGAAGGGTTTTGTGTGGTTGACCCATAATCGCGGTGAGAAAAGGTCAAAGGATATAGTATCCTATAATGCTTATGGGCCAACTTTGATATTGATAGTGTTTGGAATAGAAAATGAACATCAATGGCAAGGGTGTTTTGTATTTGATCCATAAACATGGGTTTGTAGGTGACCCACAACTGTGATAAATGAAGTTCCAGAGATATTGATACCCCATGATAGTTGTGGGCCAACTCTGATATAAATAGTGTATGGACAAGGCCTAGATGGAAAAATATCCATTGACATGGATCTATGATGGAAGTTTCCCCTAGAAGTTTATAGTGTCAAATGTCTTCATCTTGTTGTATATGACGTCAAAACGTTTCACCCAACTAGTGCCAGTGACAAGATTCTTTTGTTGGAGGGGATCTAGAATGATAATCTTCCATTGGAATGGGCTATGAAGAAATATCTTCCATTGAGAAGGGCTAATAATATCATAAGTATTCCATTGGAAA
>APFE030004386.1:0-62982 GCA_000404065.3 Pinus taeda
CTGGGATTGAAGATAACAAGTTGTGCAAAACTATGCTGTCTCAGTAATCCCTTCTGCAAATGGTTATTTTATCTCAATAATCCTTTTTGCCAGTGTATGTTGTCTCAGTAGTCCCCTCTGCAGATGGTGATGTTGTCTCAATAGTCTCTTCTGCAAATGCAATACAGAAAGCTTCCGAGTACTGGAGGCAGCATCTCATAATGCGTATTTCAATAGCAACAATCTTACCTTCTGCAAATGCAAAACAGAAAGCTTCCGAGAACTGGAGGCAGCATCTCATAATGCGTATTTCAATAGCAACAACCTTACCTTCTGCAATTGCAAGACAGAAAGCTTCCGAGTACTGGAGGTAGCATCTCATAATGCGTATTTCAATAGCAACAACCTTGAATTGGAGAAGAAAAATGTCACTCAGGAGAAATCTGCTACGGCATAAGGAACCTAAAGACATCCACTACGAGAAAGAGCTTCCCCAGGAAACAATTTATTCAGAGGCAGAACATGCATGTAGCTCCACGACTATGAACTAAGCTTGAAAATTTTGTGAGGTCTAGAGGAGGGACCAACATGCATTAGAGCCAGAACATGCATATAGCTCCACGACCGTGAACCTTGAAAATATTTAAAGGGGCTGAGGAGGGACCAACATGCATTAGCCCTTGAAAAAATTGCAAGAGCTAGAGAGGTTGGTCCTTGTTGAGGTCATCCATTAACTTCCTTGCCATAACCTGCTCTGGCCATAAAATAGGTCATCCATTAACTTCCTTGCCATAACCTGCTCTGGCCATAAAATAGGTCATCCATTAACTTCCTTGCCATAACCTGCTCCGGCCATAAAATAGTTGAAAAGTCTGATATCAAACATTGAATCGGGTTTTAGACAAAAAGAAATTACTGATACCAATCACTACAAACTTAATCTTTTTGAGAGATTGGAGCCAGACTTCATGAGTAATGAACCTAAACATAAAATTGACTGAATTGGCACACTATCTATACAGAAATCTTGCTCCTTGTTAAATAGTCTATTCCTGCTATCATTATGCCAAAATAGAATTTTCTGAGGTAAACCTAATCCCCGTTATCCATGGATAATAAGTAAGTTTCACTAGGAATAGGCATCAGACCTCATAACTGTAACGATATCATTCTGACAGATTGTGTTCTTAAAATAACCTTGCTCTCAAATTGCTTTAACTTGGTTGTATCTTATAGTAGTACCCGCTTATGCACAGGCAGCAGCAAAAGTCAAATTTTCCAGTAACCTGCAATAGTGAATTTTCAGATGAGTTTTTTATGAGAGAATTAGTAAATCCTGCAGGCATAATGGATCCACTGCCTGGTTCAGTAAATTTCTCCTTACCCCATCAGCTACAACAAAAAGACTGACTACAAGAGAATTTCATAGACTGGTCTTTATAAGCAATGCATATCCATCAATTATTGCCAGTGATAAGCTCCACAAGAAGGGCCATTAGCTTGTAGGTTATATGGTTAGTTTTTGTGTTGTTTACAGATATCTGGGGGGGCACACATTTGGGAGAGTGTTTGTTGTTGCAGCAACATTAAGAACTTAAACCTTAAACCATGTATAGAAAAAAGTATGATTGGGTATTTCCAATTGGAAGTATGGTGCATCTAAATCAATGATATGGATGTTTTTGTTGTTCCTGAAGGGCTACCCTTAATATTGCATATCAACATATGTCCAAGATCCCAAAAAAAAACATGCTAATATAGAAATGGACTCTAGACAATCTAGGTAACCTTTAGCTTAGCTCTAATATGTCTTCCATATCAAAACTTCCAGTGGACATTATTACCCCGAAAAGGTAATTGGCTTGATGCAGAAAGCTTTATTCTCATGGAAGAATCAAGCTGCATACACTTCTGGTGTTAAGTGTGAATGGACTTCTTCAACAAGGCACACCAAATATTACCTCTTTGCCAACATCCAAAATGTAAAAAAAATGATGGTGAAACCATGAACCAACTCAAGGATTCGATAGCTGTAGCAGTTTCATATTTTGCACAGTGGTTCTGGGCACATTCTATTAAAACATTTCCAATGAGAATAGTAGTACCCGCTTATGCACATGCAGCAGCAAAAGTCAATGTTGCAGTAACCTGCAATACTGAATTTCAGATGGGTTTTTTATGAGAGAATTAGTAAATCCTGCAGGCATAATGGATCCACTACCTGGTTCAGTAAATTTCTCCTTACCCCATCAGCTATAACAAAAAGACTGACAACAAGAGAATTTCGTAGACTGGGCTTTACAAGCAATGCATATCCATCAATTATTGCCAATGATAAGCTCCACAAGAAGGGCCATTGGCTTGTAGGTTATATGGTTAATTTTTGTGTTGTTTACAGACATCTGGGGGGGCACACATTTAGGAGAGTGTTTGTTGTTGCAGCAACATTGAGAACTTAAACCTTAAACTATGTATAGACAAAAATATGATTGAGTATTTCTAATGCCGAACTCTTCTCCTCTCCACTCTGATTTATTGAAAAGTGGAATGCCCAGCTCTTCTCCTCTTCACTCCAATATTATGAAAGCTTAGTTATTGCAGACTCCAATAGCCATATTAGATTAGTGAAAAGTGGAATGCCTAATTCTGCTCCTTTCCACTCTGCTCTTATGAAAGGTTAGCTGATGCAGATGCCTAATGGCTTTCACCAACCACGTCTTAACCTACTGTGCTAGCTCATTCACTTATTTATAATGTACTAAACTGCTCTTCATCATTAATGACATCCGCCATTCCAATAGTGGGAATGCTCAGATCAGTTATATGTTGTTTATACACATAATCTGAAAGTTGTTATGGGATTGGCATGAAATACAAACTAGCCCAATAGTGCTAATTGACAGCCTAACTGCACCATGGGAAGAAGAAATAATCTGTTAGGATAATCAATAATTGGGCCTTGTACTGAGAAGGGTTAGCCTACTGTTCTAGCATGACAATATCTAACATTAATTTCATAGAATCATAAGCTTCAAACTTCATAAAAGCATGTAAAACTTTTTTTTATACCCATAGTAATATTTTCTATATTTTTTTAAAAGAAAACCATGGTTGATAAAAACTAACAACCTAGAGATATATGCAACAGCAGTCACATATATCATAAACTCATCCAAGATGTATGCATATATCAATGAAGCCCTAGATGCCCATGATGCCTTTGAAGATGCCCTAATCCTAATAAATAAAGGAAACAAGTGCAGAAACACTCATCTTTGGATATTGCCAAAAAGATTAAAAACATGGAAGCCCTAAACATTGTCGAAAACATAATGATAAAATCCTAAAGTCTGCCACAGATAAAATAATGATTACAATTCATAAAATATAATTTTACTGATAGAATATTGATATTAGTTAAGGATGAAAATGACACCATCTTGTAGAGGACACTTTCCCCTTTCGAATGAGCTATTACTCGCTTTCTAACTCCTCTTAGATTGAGAGAAATTGAATTTATAAATTAGAAAAATTAGTATTGGTAAAATGAATTATGTAGGCTCATGTTCCTTGGCCAAGTGATGTGTCATTTCATTAAAGGTAAAAACTAGTATAAATATAAGCTGGAACTGGTCATTCCTCCCATCAACCTCAGTGAAGAACATTGCAAGAAGACAGATAAGAGGGATACAAGCATGACATAAGCCGAGGAGATAAAAGCAAATACTTTTTTGGGAAAATACTATTATGCTCCTTCCAAACTAGGACTTGTTAGAAGCTTGGATATAGAATTGCAATAATATATGTGAGGCTCAAAACCTTGAGAGAAATCAGTTTTATAGGCCCGAATCTCAAGATCAAAATCCATGAGAAGCCTGGATTGGCAAGAGAAATAGAAGCTCTGATAAGCCACTGTGATACCCTCGGATAGTCCTAATCAAGCTTGGATTGTGGAATTGTAGAAATGTGACATATCTCACACAGTGGAAAGTATATAAGCTCAGATGTTAACCTCAATTCATGTGATCAGTTTCCTATTGAAGAGCTCAGATTTGTTGTGAAGACTAGAGACTCGTTGAAACTCAGACTAATCAGTTTCCTTTACATAAGCTGTTCCAAAAATTTGAATATCTAATTGAGTTCTATATCAAAATATATCATCATCAGTTGACATGTTACAGATCACCATCCAAATAAGATCAGAAGTCTAAAATGTAACAAGACCTTGAGGAAACTAGATGCCCCTCAGTAAATTCATCTAAAACAAGAAAACTTTGAGCCAAATGCAAAGGTTCCTTAGTGAATTGGCAAAAATGTTCAGTTCTTTAAATATAAGTAAAACTAATCATCTGATAATGACCAGAGGTATGTATTCCCAACTCTGATAGGCTCAAACTGTGGACCTGGATGTGATTGTTCATCCTTTTGATAGCCATATCAGAGTCCCCAAAAACCTGTAGTTGCAGTATATTTTTCTTTGTAGCTCATTGTAATAGGAAAAATAATGCTCTAGTTTCAGCTTGATTTTTAATACCAATAACCATATATGCCTTACTAGTGAATTTCTGATCCTTAGCAGTAAATAACACAATACCCAGACTACAGAAGTGTTCTGGACCCTGGTATGCCCCATCAAATAAGCTCCACGCATAATCCTTGTTCAAAATCATATGACTGGGTTTTGGTTGTATACTAGGCTTATAAGAAGAAAACAATGAAATCGCTTGTAATGAAACCTTGAAAGTGGGCACTTAGACATCCGCAAAAAACCTAGCATTCCTCACTGACCAGATTCCCCAAGTAATCAAGTATGGAAGTGGTATAATTTCCTTCAGCTCTCTTCTATTAAAGTGCTTTTGAAAGCAATCTTCTAGGATCAATTTATCCCACAAATGCTGAAGTGAGGTTTGATGTTCAACTTCTTTCCACACATGTATTGATTAAGTGCATAGTAAAAATAAATGTAAGGAAGTTCCTTCATTACTTCTACCAAGGATGCGAAAGCTCGAAGTACCTTTCATGATAATATCTTTCAAGGAAAATCAAAGCCGATTTGTGGCCACTTCAATCATGGACATTTGTGCCACGTTCCTGCATGCTTCCCATTGTTTACAAGGCAGATTTGCATAAGATAGGGCACTGCAGTATAAGTATGTCGCTGTGGGTTATGTTCAGAAGTTCGAGTGTTCTTTTGAGGAGATATATCAGGATATGGGGCACTCCTTTGAAGCCCAAACACAGTATCTACAACAAGAAATTGGGCGTGCTTGTGATGAGAGTTATAACCAATAGCAGGGATAACTTAACAGCAGAGGAAAGGTGCTGATTTTGCCCTCATTTGATGCTACTTTTGGGCCTGTCCACATTCATTTATGACAGCAGAGGAAGGCACAGTAGTTAAGATGGTTATTTCAATTATTTTTGGATCTACAGTCCTGCTGGTATAAATAGTTACAACCATTAACCTTAAACAAAAGCAAAAGCAATTAAAGAATAATAAATTTGATTTTTAAAATTACTTTTATTTGGATTTTTTATTTTTATAATTTGCACAGTAGAAAATCATAATCATTAAACTCTTTTATAGGAACTAATCATAATCTTATTTATAAAGAAAAATAAAAAATATATATTGACTAAGTAATATTATTTCCATGCATAGTATTTGTATTGAGGGAATTAGAATATAAAACTCTTCTGATAAGATAGTTTGATTTACTGTATGAGAAAGGCATGGGTAATTTGTTTTTGTGTATTTACATAGGTCTGGAATGTGCATGGCAATAATCTTGGATATTTGATGAGGAGCTCTACTGATCTGTGGGTGTTGTAGTTCTACACATTGTAAGGGGTGCTCTACTGATCTGTGGGTGTTGTAGTTCTACACATTGTAAGGGGTGTTCTTTTGTGGCCTCGTGAGATTCTTGAATGTTAGTTTAATGGTCATATCATGTTTTTATTTTATTCTAGAAAATTGTTGGGCATTGGGGTCTGCCTGATAAATATAATTTGTCCGTTCGCTACCCTGTAAGTGAGAATGAGAATGCTTATACCTTCCCACTGCCACACAAATAGCGGCTTGGCCACATGTACATATTTACGCCGTAAGGCATTCCCTCTGGAAACAACTCCCCTCTCACATTACGTGTACATTTGTGGGCCTTTGATTTCTAATGTAACTTGTGAAAAACATGTGTTGTTGAGGCCATTGTTATTGGGTCTTCACCAGTGTCAGGTATTATGGCTCTCGCTATGGTGATTGACACTGAAAGCAAGTGGAGAGTTGATAAGGTCCTTTCCTTCTGCTCTAATATATGTTTAGTATAGGATCATACCCAAACATACCCAAGTTAATGATTTTCCTTGCCTTGGTTGGAGTGATGCAAGAATGAAATCATTAGCACCGAGTCTAGAAATCATTAGCACCGACAAAAGTTAAATTTTCCATTTGTCCTTGAAGAAAATAGTAAAGAAGAGGTTTCCAAGGGCCTTGTATGTGTGTGCACTGCTAGAAGGCAAATAAAACTCTCCCCCATTTGTTGATCACTTGCTACTTTGTTATCTCCAAAATATTGTCTATTGGGGATGGGGAGACGAGAAATCTCTGGACCCCATTAGTTATGGGCCACATTCCATGTTAGAGAATTACCAGAAATTACTTCCTTAGCAGATTGGTTCAAAAGCGGAAATATGGTGAAGGGAGCATATTTCAAAGAATGAATCAGTGTTTTCATTAGCATGTATGAGGAACATAGATGGAATATAGTTGACACTTGGAAGGATCTTCCTTATTAGATTAAATTGTTATATTAATAATTTAAAGGGGCTACCATTGGAATGATAAGTACATTGATTGCAACATATCTGCTTCACTGACATAAAAAGGAATATATCAAAATGGAGTTGAGCTTAACATCAAAAGTTCGGAAATATAATAGATTTCTAGCAAGAAATTCACTGCAATGGATTTCATTATATTCAATTTATTACAAAATGCTAGAATTGTTTCCTGAAGACCGTGGAAATTGCCACATTATTGAATAATACTTCCCTGGTGCTTCCAGACCATCATTTCATGTAATGATGCTTATAGAAAAGGTAAATTAATCTATCACAACTTTTTCACTTACTATACAACTAGAAGTTGGAAAACCATGGACTAGATAAAATGCAAGACTTCAACCATGACCATCACTTCCATGATGTGTTTTACAACAAAACATATTTGTATAGCAGACCAATTTCCAAAAAACCAACCATAATAGTTACCACCCCTCCCAACAAGCTTGAACTATAAAAATTGAGGTTCAATGCATGGACAATCCTGGTTGGAAGCAGAACTGTAGAACAACCTGAAAAAAAAAAAAAGAGTATCGACGTTAAAATTTTCAAAATTAATCAAGATAGTTAACACTTTATCAAGAGCATAAAAATAGTTAACACTTTATCACAAGCATAAAAGGACAAAACATCATTCAGTGAACATCAACAAATCATGAAGAGGGCATGTTTAAAATAACATAACAATCTACTACGCTATCATATACTATTCCATGGAGGAAAAATCAGCTTGATGAAGTCATGAAAATCCAATAAGATCTTTGACTAGAGGCAAGGAATCAAAAATCCAACAACAAAAAATGCAATGATAAGGTCCGAACCTCATTGGACTTTGATCATCTAACCAAAACTTTATAAACATGTAAAATATAAATATCTATAAATCTAATAAACATCGAACCATGAACGTGGGTATGAGAACATAGTAACTACATGTTTAAGTATAAAAATCAAACATGTTGCATGAACATAAATAAGTAAAGAGATTCTATTTGACAACGAGCAAATTTTTCAGTGACCATGAACAGATTACGAAAAATGCATTTTCATAACAACATAACAATGGGAAAACATAAATATGCTTATCATATGATAAAGGGCCACCCAACGACACCATGATAACCTAACTTATCTATTCTTTATGCATACCTCATTGATTCCCACTAAAGTTCAAGTCCTTCCATAGATGATCAGTCATGGTAGAAGATGATGCTTCTCCACTTATTCTATAGTTACCTAGAAAAATGTCAAACGTTATTACAAAGAAATTTTATAAAGCATCAAGGTATATATGCACACACAATTAAAAAGTGTCAAATGTACTTGGCATGGCAGGTAAGGTTGGATGGTCTTGCATCTCTCTTTGGTCTTGGGTTATCGCCATGGTTGGGGATTGTTGCATCGCTGTAAAAATAAACATACCACATGTTAGAGAATAGTGATGATTAAATACTTAAATCTAAAACCATGACTATTCAACACATGAAACTAACCTGGAACCATAGACACGACATTATTTGGCCGATGACGTCCTCGCTTATTGAGGTATCGAAACTCAAATGGTTCATATTCTGATGGATCAACATTTAAATCAATTTCCAAACCAATGTTTTTTCTGCTACTTCTTCTCTTCTTTGTGGGGCTAAGGAAACTCTTCTTTCTCTTCAAAGATGGATCAAGAGAACCCAATCCAGGTGTGAAGTCAAAATCAGTAACGTGCAAATTATTGGCTTCATCCAACATTTTTTTAAGCATACCAGTCAACTGGATTGTCTTTTCCAAAGTAGGAGGGTTATTGAAAATGAGATGTGTATAGCTAAACAACTCCTCCCTTGCCAAATGAAGTGCCTCGGCATCTGCATCAACAACATCTGTGGCCATAAGAGTAGCATCGACATTTGCATCATGGTTTTGAGGCTCTATATTGATCTCAGGTGGGTCATTGCATATGTTATCCTCTGCAGGCTGATGAAGCAATGGATTTGAATTATCCGAGTGGAAATACAACCAATTAACCTTTATGGCATGCTTGCAAATGTTTCCACGGATAGACCATGGACATTCACACGTTATAAAATCCTTACGATACCAGGTGACAAGGTATCTTTTACCTCGATCTGTCTGACTTCTCACCCAATAAGCATGGGTTATGTTCTCATGAGGACAACAATCAGTGTCCATAATTTTTCTTGCTCGTTCCATTGATGATTCTAGCTACGTTTCTCTCTTGTAGTTGTTTAGAAATCCTTCTTCTTTTAAGATTTCTTTGAACCGATAACAAGGTTCAACTGTTGTTAGTAACATATGCAGTAACCAATCCATCCTCCGGGCACATTTTTTCCTTCTATCAGATAGAAATGTTGTTTTTAGGTAACAATGGTATGACTCAACAGCATTATTGGTCTCTTGATTTGCATGAGGAAACTCCCGACAACCTTTAACCCACATACCTAATTGCAAATAGAATGATGTCAGTCTCACTATATCACCTTTATAAAAGAAAAAAATGCATATAATACAAAAAATAATGTTTACTTACGAATCTTATCTCCAGTGACCCAATTTTTGTTGAAATAGTCTAAGGACTTTTCTTCATCTGCAAACTTGATAAAAAATTGATTGATTGCATCTTCCACTTCATAATTGAGAGTGTGTTTCATGATGAAACCTAACTCACTGAACATCTCCTTGGCTTTTATGGAACTGGTGGCCAACCGATTTACATTTTTCAACCAAGCCCTCCGTACATGCCAAATGCATAAGATCAAATCACAACCTGTGATCCTCCTGCCATATTCAATGCATTTTAGTGTGGCATTTTTAGAAAAAATGCAAGTTTGGTTATAATTCATGACAATGTTAAAGTTACCTCAAGGCACTGATTTCAGCCAGTGCATCATCAACCATGAAAGCGTTGACTTTCCAATCAGGACGGATTTGGAAACACTTGCGCATGAGCTGCTCCAGCCATATTGCAATATCATCTGATGTGTTTCGTGATGCCACGACCCATGCAACAGGCACCCCGCTTTGTTGTTCATCAAATGCCACGAGTGTATACAACTGATACTGTCATTTTCAACATTACATAAATTCAAATACAAGTTATTAATCATTTTGAATGTATACAACTCAAATAAATATATTCCATAAGTCATTGGCATCTGAGTTACCCCGTATTTATTGGTGTTAAATGTTGAATCCATGGCTATTAAGCTATTGTGTGATAGCTTGACCATTGTCTCCAACATCCACTTTGTTTGAATCCCTATTATAAAAGGGACCTCCACACCATTGGGCTTTTGGTAAAAGAAAAAAATATTCCCGATGCTTTTGATACCAAAGGTTTACACTCATTTCATCCTTTTTGTGAAGTTGATAATTTCCCTTCGCCAACCTATTATAGATGTTTACAATATCTTTCCTGCATAAGAAAAAATCTATATCTCGCACTGCCACATCGGTGTCAACATGTCTCTTAATGTGGGTTCTATACACTACATTAATAGGCACTCCCAAAAAGAAACAACTCTCTACATATGCAACAATGTCCCTTGAAAGCTTTGGCCTATGCAAGGCCCTGGTTTCACCTGAAGTGTCACATTGACCATGACAAGCCCAACCTTCTCCATCTTCATGTTCATACATATTGAAAGTTAATATTGCTCTATCAGGAATTTCATGCATAACTTTCATAATAAAGTGACATTGGCAACCCCTCTTCTGCACAAATGAGGTCCTTCGTTTAGCTGAAAGATTTCCTCTTTTGTCCTCTGGGCCAAATGAACAATGATAACTACACCAAAAATTTAAATTGTTAGTAGATACAAAGAAAGATAACCTTGGTTTCAAAATATTTAAACAATACATATTTTAAATACTCACATATCATATTGCAATGCAGCGGTAGCTCTTTCTTTTGGTTTTTTTTTTGTTTTTCGTATGAATTTACATGGAGCAATAGGATTTTCTTCCTCTCCTTTGATAAAGTCAGCAACTCGTCGTAATGGGATTACAGCAACTCGATCAATACTATTGTTTTTTTTATTTATTTCCGTCCAAACCAAGTCTCTACTTGAGAACGTCATTTTGCCTTTGAGGTCTTGCACCTCAAGATCCATGATATATTGCCATTTGCTTCGCTTGCCCATTTTGAACTGATCTGGTCAAATAATATGCAAGGACATCAAAACCGAAATTTCAATCTTAGCAAGTTATCCAACACACATATATATATATATACATATACATATATAAATATAAAACCTCTTTTATGCATATACAACAAACTCAAGAAAATTCCTAGAGTCTAAAAAGAAGGGCATTATGATGGAGATTCAAAGAGGAATCCTATACAGGCTACATTTTGATGGAGATTCAAAGAGGAATCCTAGAAAGGCCAAGACACAAAAATTGAGAACAGCTCAGCCATTTTTCAGAATTTATAAAGAAAAAAAAATGATAAATCTCAGAGCTTTTTTTGTTGTATTTTGATAAAAGTCTGAAAGGTTATGCAAATGGAAGACTGTACCTACGTAAGATAGATTAAGCAACTCTCTTTTGGCAGGAAACCTCTTTTTCTGATGCTTGTAAAAGATCTTTCATGTTCGTTGAGCACTTTTTATTTACAACATACGTTTCTCAGTGAGCTAGTTATATGGTTTTTTCCTCGGATTAAGAAATGTGATTTATTAAAATAAATCTATATATGTATTTGACATATTATACAAACAATACAAAATTTTCATAATTCTAAGATTAATATTGCAAAATTATGCACAGTTTTTACATTTCTGTTCATTCATTTTATAATTCTAACTCAGTCTATTGCATACAGTACATCAGTAGACAAGATAAAAATAACCAGTATCATTGATATTATCATTCTCATTCAATCCAGCGAAGAGTACATCACTAGACAAAGTACAACTTATCAATCTGAAAAAAGGTGTAGGACATAATACCAATCCATTTTTTCCTAAAAATCTGACATTTCAATTTCAGTTGTCATATACATATAGATGTTTGTGAGGTTAAAGGGGCATTTTGTCAAATCTAACTTACCATGACATAGATATACAAACAATCATTCTTTATAAACTTACTAACGTAAATTGGTATATCACCTTCACTTTGAAATCTAATCACCTCCACCCCTGTCTTCCTCGACTTCATCAGATTTAACCTCCTCTGGTCTTGCTTCAATTTGGCTTTCTTCATTTTCTCCCCGTTATAAATTTTCTTTGAAGATCCTTCTTACCTACCTTCCTATCGTGGCTCTCAATTTTGATTGCACTTTTATACAGAAACATCCTACAAATTCCATCTTTACATTTAAATTAAATTGGTCATTGTTACCACCTGAAAATATACAATTCGTTTTTCACTCATCAAAGTAGTCATTGGTAATTTTTTCCTACCTTAGGAAAACTAAAAGTTTAGAACTTAGCAGGAAGTGCATGAACAAGTGAGCCCTTGTATGAAGCTGAATATCAATCACAGTTGCAGATGATGGAAAGTGACCTGAAGAACACTTTTAGTGCGATCATGGTCCAAATAAATTGCATTCATCTTTCAGGGCTAGATCAAGTCAAGGAAGGTCCTGTGGAACGCATAGATGAGAGCGCCAGCATGGGTGATAATTCATCTAAGACACCATTCAGATGACAAATCAAGGTATTTCTACATAGTTGTAGGAGATAACAAATCATATTTAAAACTCAGATGTATTAGGACTTACATCTATAACAAATAAAGTGATCTAATAATGGGGCATTTAATGTAGACAATATTGTGGTGGTTAAGAGTTTAGTTATTCATTAGTTACAGAACATATTCCTCTCTCCTACGATGTAATAAGAATTGCATCACCTAATAAATGAATCCTCTCCCATTATTACGTGTGATCCTATCCACATTGTGTGCGTAAAAACAATATGGTATCAAAGCAATTGTAAGGAGAAGCTGAGAAAGTGGGTGGAGCTAAGGGCTTGTTGTGATTAAAGAAGGTATCAAGGGACTGCCAGTCACAAATCAAGCCACAAACATGAATTTGGGCACATCCTCCAGGTATTAACACCAAGATAATGCTTACACAGCTTTTCAAGATGCGGTTTAAAATGGCGAAAGCTTCGTTGGGAATCAAGTTAAAGGGGAATATAACCCTGAAAACACTAGTCTGAAGAGCAAATTTTCAGAGACCAGAGGTTTAGTTAGTGACTCCAAAATTCTCATCTTTTATCATACCTTAAGCATACACACTTGCTAAAGGTCCATTGAATCTGATTGAAGGTAAAATTTCAAAAATGTATTTCCACCACCCCTTGGAGTCATTTACGTTGATCTCTACATTCAAATACTCTGCACAATTCCTGTATGACCAAAACTGGGAGTGATACAAAAGGAAGAGTCACTTCAACAAATAGCATTGAGAAAGATGTGACATTGGAGATCTCACTTTTCCAATTAAATTCATTGAATATATAGTAAAATCTAAAAGCTACCCTCTCTGTAACTTGATGGGATGGTTTTTACTTTACCAAAATGACTCTTTATTTCCTTTTCTGTTTAAGGACGAGCAGGATCAGATTCACATCTGAAATATCTAACCTATTTTCAATTTTTAATTTCATATGTTCTTTTATGATGGTCCAAAACTTCAGATTTCCCCAAAATATATCAAGGTGAAACAGTGAATAGCCAGGAAAATATAAACTGAAAACTGTTCAAAAGGTTCAACTGTCTACTTACTCATTTACTCCAAAGTATAAAAACTATAACAATGTTCAGCTTTTATTAACTGTATTACTGGAATTGCAGAGACAATCAGTTGCAGAGTTAGATTGTAAGAACAATGGGGGATAGGTGAGGAAAGGGCCTGTTCTGATATGTACCAAAAACAGCGTTCAACTTTTATTGATCTGTATTACTAAAAACTAACTGTATTACTGGAATTTCGGAGACAGTCATGGTTGCAGAGTTAGGTTATAAGAACTATGGGGGATAGGTGAGGAAAGGGCCTGATCTAATCTGTACCAAAACCAAAATCGATGGCTCATTTTCCAAAATTGTATGTCTATTTTCATTTTATGTGAATTTAAAGTTTTACAATTATGGATAAATAATGAGGAATTTCGTTCATTTCTCCAGTGCTTCACAAAGCATTCCAAAACGTATCAATTTTTTTTTATCTCTGTAAGCTCAATTTTGTATTATTTCTATATTCATTAATTTAAGTTTCATTGAAGGATTCACTTCATTTTTTCCAGAAATATTAATTTTTACTTGAGTTGAAATGTAATAATAATAGCAGTGGACTTTTTTTACTGGGTAGTTGCTTGTCAAACCTGGAATTATTCTGGGATCCATACTTCTTTTTTACCTTCATCATACATATACATATAATTACCAATCACACATTTTCAATACTTGTGCATATGTTCCCGATTTAACAATTCTCCGAGCTTTGAGTAATTTCATTAATTTTTTTAAATACTAGCAAAGGGCAGAGTATATATGACTGTGTCTTGCCTTTAAGTTACTAGAATTGCAATTTGCATAGTTGATCCTGTACTAATCCAGGAAGGAATTCTTGCGAGAATTCCTATGACTCTTGCATCAAGGAATGATTTTGGAGTATTTTTTTCTCATATGATGGTAAATAGCCTTAGGCGTTTGTTTGCAGGTAACATGGCTGCTTCGACATACCCACCTCCACCTCCATTTTACAGGCTTTACAAAGATTACCTAGATAATCCAGATTCAGCACCAGCACCACCTCCACCGATTGAGGGGCCTTACATGTTGTATGGTGCTAGTTACACTGTAAGTTTAAGTTGCTAATGTTGGCAGAAATCTTTCTTCTCCTTTGGCAGTTTGATTTCTTTTGTATATTTAAATTTATCATGGAATTAGACTGTGTCAAAATCTAACTCACTTTGTTTTATTCCTTCGATTATATTTTGATAAATAGATAGTATATCTTTACTAGCTTGTTGAATGGGAAGTGAACGGAGAGGCTATTACATTAAATTAGGATTTTAGGGCACCTATTACTTTTTCTGATGAATTATAGGGCACCTGGCCGTTAGGGATGTATCTAATGACACTAAAACGCCGCCCAGCATCAGGAAGCGCGAAGAAGAGGATTAAAGAAAGCATGATCCAATCAAGGGTTCGACGACCGTGCCGAAGAACCAGATGGAAAATTATCAATGGAGAAATACAGGAATCCGCCACCGGATGTGTCACGAAGGACCCGGTAATGAACATTCGGCAAGATCGAAAGGATTAAAAGGAAACCACGAGGATTGTAAGCTGCTTCCTCGGCTGAAGAGATGAAGCTGTCTTCTGTTTTTTTTCAGAGAAGAAAAAACACACCATCACATATTATTGAAAACGGAGGATGGTTACAGAGCATGGTTCTGTTTTTCAGAGAAGAAAAAACACACCATCACATATTATTGAAAACGGAGGATGGTTACAGAGCATGGTTCTGATTGGGGAAGCGGAACAAACCTGGTTGGCGAGCAGCAGAGCCGGTGGCGAGCAGCAGAGCGGGAGGGGCCTAGTCGAGGAGGAAGATCGCGATTGGAAACCCAGCAATGATTCGGCAATGATTCGAGCAGTAGAGCGGGTGGCCACGGCAATGATTCGAGCAGTAGAGCGGGTGGCCAGGGGGTGATTGAGGAAATCCCGGAGCAAATCAGGGAGTGGGGGCGGAGTGGAGGAAGGGGGTGGAGCCAGGGGAGCGTGGCGGAGGGCGGAGGATTGCCGACGGCTGGAGCCGGATAATTTTCCGGGCGGCGACGGAAACCGGGCAATTCCTCCGCCCAGGTAGACTACTCCCTTACTGTTCTCGCCAAAGTTGATCGGCAAAAAATACTTTTGTGACGGAAATTATTGAACAAATTTGTTGAGGGCGTTCCCAAGCCATTAAGTTTTGTGTTTTTTAAGTTTATGGTTCAGAGGATTTCTAATAGTAATGATTATTATTATGATAATTATTAGTAAGGTTACATTTATTATTATTTTTATATTGTTTTAAATTTATATAAATTTTTTCTTTAATTACTTTTTATTCTCCTCAAAATTATGTTATATAAATTTTTTATTTTTATTTATTTTTATTTTTTTTGTTTTCGAGGGTGTGGTTTAACGGTTTCGTGTGGAGGTTTGGTCTCCAGAAGCTTTGTGATCCAATCTTAGGTATGACTATGTACACTTGTGAGTTGTTCCAGGTGTGATTTCTTCAAATGGGCAAAAAAAAAAAAAAAATCATAGTTTTGCCTACTAACCATCACAGTGTGTCACGAGAGAAACCAACTAAATCACGGTGAGGACAATTGACTTGTATCGAAACCATCAAAATTCTCAAGAAACCAACTAAATCACGATGAGGACAGTTGACTTGTATCAAAACCATCAAAATTCTCTAGTTGTAATTTTCGTTCTAGCTAGTCTACTTCTAAGCAATTGTCTAAAATAATATCAAAATCACTACATGTCATCTACTAGTTGCAACTGACCATACATCTAAGTTGTAAAAGAAAAGAAGTTTCTTAAGCCAAAACATAAGCCAAGGAGATTAGGTGATCGTCATTTGTCAGAAGATGTTACTAGGGTCAGATCCTAAGCACTTGAGCCTGCTATATTTTTGAGGCCACACTGAACGTGATTTTCTATATTTGCCAAGTTGACAACGAGGCTTACTAAACAAGAGCACTAGTAGCATTGGACTCTTTGGATTTCATTGAGGCATGCAATGAGTTCCTTGTGATCCTTGTATTTTTCTTTGAGCACCCGACCTAGGAGCATCTTCATTTGCCAATGATGAGCAATGGAATTAACGTATTGGTTGCGATGTCCAGTGGTGCGGCCATGGTCCATGACCTATCTAACAATTTTAGTTTGAATCTCAGAGTCGAAAAAGGTCTCGTAAGCATTGGTGGTTAAAGCTTCCAACTATTGGATTTCCACCTAAAATTCAGGCTGAATTGTGGAATGAAAAATGACAGTGGTAGACTAGATTAAGTCTGAGCATAAGGTATGCTCAAGGGACCATGACCTCCAGACCCTCGACGAGAGCGCATTCTTTAGTGAGGCATAATGTTTGGGAGTAGATAGGGCACAAGATTGGTAAACCCCTAGAGGCGGCGCAAACTAGTGAACCAACCCAAACTAAACAAACACAAAGTGGTGAGGAGACGTATGCATTGTGCCCGAGCTAACCAAGGGATGGGGTGAGACAAGGGTAAATGTAAGGAGCGGTTCTAGGGGGTAGCTTTGAGCAGGTACTACTGGTTAACTTAACTAAAACAATCCAAAAGGTTTCAACGCCACCAAGACACCCTATAAACCATAAGCCTAATTCCACCATGCAAAGAAACTCAATCCAAAAAACTTGCAAATATTGGATGAGTTACTCTTGTGTTGACGGCCCAGCGGGCTCAGAAGTGTTGTTGTTGAAGCTCCCCACTCCTCTAAATGTTACAAATTCCTAGAGTGGCAATCCTTGTGACCTCTCCCTTGCTCTATACTTGAAATTCTATCAAAAGATGGATGAGATGAGGTTCCAAGCCAGGGGGCCCATGCCTCCATAAACTAGTGAGCCAGAAAAGATAGCGCCATGGTGGAAATATCAAACCTGCGAGTGGGAGTCACCTTGTGTATAACAAAAAAATTTAGGGTAGTGATAAGGAACGCAAGAGGGGCTAATGGAAGTGGAGTATGCCATCTTAATGTGAAACAATATTAACTCTGTTGGAACGTACGAGTGCATGGGGTACAATGGCCATGCCATCCTGCCTCCTTAATGCAAACAGTGGCGGCAATGTGGCAGGCTTCCCCCCAACCCCCTGTCTGTTGGCTCAATTTTCGACACATTGAATGGGGATATATTTTTATAATTGAGTGCTATAAATATTTTGAAACTAAAATTTAATGTGACTATATTTAGATATTTTAAAAGAAAGTACTTTTTATCCTCCATCTTTTTAATATCATAAAGATGCCAAATTCTTTCATTTCATCGTGTTTTAGGATTCCTCCAACACTCTGTTTCACTATGGAGCTCTTTAAAGTTTGTTCTTAGTTTTTAATATTAATTTTTCTCTGTAAGTTAGTTATAATGAAAGGTACCTTTAATCATTTAAATTGGGGTTGATGATCTCTTTATAACACCTTTGTCTTTTGTTATCCTTTATTTCTTCATTGCACCACAACTTTTCCTTAAACCTAGATGTAAGAGTATTTTTAATTGTATCAATATTATGTAAAGTGATGTCATCTTCTATGCATCAATGGTTTAGCCAAGAACTCTCATCTTTATGTCATCCTCTCTTAATTTATTTGTTACTCTAATTGCAGTTTGAAGTAATCCATGAAAGCCTCTTGTCTTTAGTGTTAGTTATTGTACTTATACATGATACCTCATCATAGTCATACTCTCAATGGATAAAACATGAGTTTTTAAGAGGAGGGTTAGATAGGATGTATTTATCTTAGTTTTAAGATTATAAATTATATACTCTATTTACTTCCAAGATTCTCTATAAACATTGCATCTCAAACTTCTCATCCATATAAGATAACAAGAGTAATAAGGCTATGAAAAACTTCTTCTTTTTTTTTTTGGAACTAAGAATAATTTGTTTTTTTCCCTAGAACTAAAAACTTGTTGATTTACAATGGTTCTAAAAAACCAAAAAGGCTTTCCACCCTCTATTAATCATCTTCTCAATGCCTCTAGTTCTAGTTAAGGTTGTGATTGATGCCAACTTGGAGATATTTGTACGAGTTAATTTCCTCTTAAGGTATTTTGCATAGGTGAAATTAGCATAAGTGATATTTTTTAATTTTATTGTCATAACCTTTGTCTTATCGGTGTTTCCTAACATATGATTGTTTCGTAACATATGACTTCTAAAACAAAAATCTTAGATAACCTTTATTTTTAAAATACAAAAATTAATCCCATTTAAAAAAAATATAATACCAATGATATTTATAATGGGTGTAGTCTAACTTATAGATGAAATGGTCTTTTTAGAGAATTTTTCATGGTTAATTTTAATCAAAATCTGACATAGTTTTTTTTTTTAATAGAACAACTATATTTTATATTAAAAGATTGGATTTCATGGCCAAAACCATTTACATGCCTCTATAACTTCACCTGCTTCAAAATTCAAATAAAACCATAGCAATGTTTTCTTGCCTCCCTGAGTTTTTTACACTGCAATATTATACTGATATCGCCCATAAACCTTACAAAGCTTTCCCAAAAAAGTTAAAATTTGCAGTACATATTTCATTTTTAACTAAAATTCCCGAGAGGGGCCTACTTCTAGATTATTTTCAATTGCTACCTGTTTTGCGCAGTCCTGACCAGTGCCCAATGACACTCCTTCAATTATAGCTTCTTGCAGGTTCATTGATGGGACGAAGAAGCCCTTCCCGTCATCATCCTTGACACTCCACACAACTTGGGATCTTATCTTCAACAAGAGTATCTCTGTCTCCAGTGCTGTGAGGCTCCTCTCCATACAAGCTTGAATCCATTCCAATTTGTGATCCATTAGCTTGGATTGCTTGTCCCTTTCCTCCCCATGAACTCTCGCCTCTTGTTGACCATTTCATACATACCAATCAAAGTTGTGAACAACCTCTCCACAAACTTCTTCCATCGAGACGTTTGACTTGTGACATCTTGGCTCTCCATGGCTGCAACTATCTAATTCCTTGGTGGTCTAATTGAACATGGCGGGAAGGCAATTACAACAATTGCACCTCTAATCATACTATTTATTAGTGCATACGTTTGCCAATGGTGTCTCTCCCAAAGAATGAGCATTAGCTCTACCCGCAAACGAGATCTCCATATATATTCTTCTGCCATACCAATTGTACTCCCGCAAAGGGATGGCGGGCAATATTTCCTATGCTATACGTTATTTAATGCACCTTAACATTGACAAACATATGATATTTCTAGTGTTTCAAGAAGGCAACCAAAATTTCCAACGCCATCAATCCATTAATACACGTAAATGATAGTTGTCTGAATGGCATGCCCATAACTCCATAGCCCATGGTATTTTCATCATATAAAAATTTATAATGGTCATCATCATCATATAAAAATTTATAATGGTCATCTTGTTTTCCAGCGTCCTGATTTTCTGACTGATCTGAATTTAAACAGGAACACAACAAATTACAGATGTAACCATAAATACAAAGATGCAGTAGAAATAATACTTCATTTCATTAATGTAAAACACTGAAATATGCTTACAAAAAGAAATGGAAATAAATTAGCTCAGGGGATGGTAGTTTATCTCTAAGAAGAGATGTGGTTGCCACATGCCTCTAAACTATGTTACAATGAAGCTCAAGAGCCTTCTTATTATTGAACAATAAGAGAAAACCCTAAACAACCAAAACCGTATCCCGAGGAGATGTAACACCAAGAGTTTATGGGCCTCGTTGGGGTTAGTTGGACAATCCACTTCCTGGGGTCGTGACTTGGTCATATTATCTCTATTTGATGCGCATGATACCCCGTTGGAAATATCTCTCCGAAGACTATGACAGAAAAGACAATTTCATTAGAAAATTGTTGGCGCTGGATTGCCCAAAAAATGTCGTTTAGGGCCTCATAACGACTCCAGAAGTTTAGGACTCAAAAAACTGCTAAAAATAGTAAATTGTGCTACAATTAAGGAAATTGAAAAACTTAAAGAAATAGTTGTGGGGGTCCAAGCGGGATAAACGAGTGACCACCAACATCCATCTGGATCACCAACTCTATAGCTCTTACTCCAAATGTCACAGTCCCACCATAATTAATGCAAACAATCCACTTATATCTATTGAATGCCATAGGGTTTCAAACTCACGAATTTGTGGGGGGAATTTTAAAAATAAAATTAAATATGTGTGGGAGGGGCCTGGTGAAATAATTTTTTCAAGAATGAATTGGTGACCTTTAGGTTGGCAATGGGGATTAGAGAAAAACTTAGATGCTTTGAACGAAAGGCCTTTGATCTTTGTCATGAAGGATCTTTTGGACAGAAGTTTGCTGCTACCTGTCTTGGCCACCTTCCTGATTGTACGCTGCTCATGCCCAGGCCGTGTCCCCGCCCTTCTTGTTGTCCAAATTGCAACCTCTCAAGATCCCTTCGACATGCATGGGTTAACAACTTGTAGAGCTCTTTAAAGACTCCCCCAAACCCAATGCTCTACCATGTTACCTCGATCAGTTGTCCCAAGGCATTCAGTCTCTCCACCCACCACAATGCAGCCACGTCTCTGTCTGCAGTACGAACCTTGGAAAGTCACTGAAGTAACCCTTCTCACAATGGATGCACCAACTACCTCAGGGCACGCGAGAAGGTATGCTGAAATTCTGCGCACATTTTTTCAATTTGAAATGCCAGGTGTGAAAAGACATTTGAAATCCTTGGTCCCGAGCCAAGCACTGAATGCATTAAATTCATGTCTTATCCACACTTACGTTAGATCCTGGAGTCATAGTTGTCAAGATGTCAGAAATTATGAATGTTGTGGAGTTGTCGGAACATACATTTGTGTCACGGTTCATAAATCTATGGTCATGTATGACCATCCATTAGCTTCTATATGGTCATCTGAAACAAACAAGACCGTGCACATATTAATAGACCTATCACTGTCACGTACTCTTAAAGCATTAAATAGTCTATAGCGTTGGAAATAAGGCTTGCCCAATGGGATCACTTAGGTGCATTAGTTTTCCAGGCCTCCAAGAGTTTTAGGAAGATCCTCAACGTCAAGTGAAGAGACTACATCACATTAAAACTACATTATCCTCCATATCATTTACTCCATATGGTATCTCCTTCGTTCAAGTATTGCAATGTGTATGAGCAATACCAACAACATGCTTGTTGTCCTATGTTGACCATCCCAAGGGAATGGAATTCTACCTGGTGACAAACATTAATTCTCATGGGTTTGATCATCATGCACTTAGAATGAAATGACCTCCCAAATTTTCGCATTAATTTCTTTTGCATTCATGGGATTGGACACTAGGACCTTGCTCCATAAAATTTTACTCTTCCGTGCTCAAGCTCATCATTCATATTTCTAAGAATAGATTGAAAGGATATTTCTTCAAATTTGAGCACTAAATGGAAATTTGCTAAACAATTGAGGGAAAAAGATGGGAGGCTTCCAGATATTACCTTCGAAATATGTCATATAACAACCATTGAGTACCAAGAATTATTTATTTTTTTATTCTTTTGCTCATCGTTATGTCTAGACCTTTCCAAAGTGCCCATAATTTGACTTGGTTGTTTGTTGTTGTTCCTAAGCCCCAAGCGAAGTTGTACACCTTTTGTTCTTTAGGGCTAAAAATCACCCCTGCAGCTCCTACCACCTCTAAAATCCAGTAGAGATTTTAAAAACTTGAGTTTAAGTTGTTTGATTTGTATAATTATATTGCCTCAAACACCCTAAATCCATTTATATATTCAAAAAATATATTTTAAATAACAAAAAATCATAATTTTATATGAGATTATATCATCAAATTCTGATAAAAAAAACTATTTCATTTAAAATTAAACTACACTTTTATAATATATTTATAAAAATAAATTCCGCCATCTTATTTTTTAACTTTTTAATTTTAAAAACAATATGGTCACAAAAAATAATGAACTTTTCGTTACATCCAATATATCCATGTTGGCAAGGATGGATACTAGAGAGTGATGTAAAATATATTTTAGTTACCAAAGATTTTTCAAAATATATTTCTAAATTTGAAAAGTAACTCTGGTTGGTATCATGATTTTTATTTTAAATTAATTATATATATATATATATATATACTTTTGGAAAAATACGCATGTTAGATGAATAAACATGATCTTGTTTTTCCTTTTTTAAGGCTTTTCTTTTACTTTTACATTTACAAACGATATCGTATCTCCAATTTTTTATCCACGAGCTTTGTTTTTTGGTTGGGGTTATTGGTACAGCCACTTTATCTTCGGGGGATAAGTTTAGATTTTTTTAATTTTATAATAAGAAGGGGAATAACTAATTAATTTTTTATTTTTCTAATTTTATAAATTTAAAATACAAATTTATATAGATTTTTATTTTTATTTTATTAATTCTATTAAATTTAAAATACAATTTATATGTCCGCATGGGTAGCTCAAGTGGCAATGGCCGTGGAAATGAAAGTCTCATCGAACCGGAAGTCTTGGGTTCAAATCTTGCACTACCCTTCCCTGTAGTGGGGTGTGTAATGGACATGAAATTAGAGAGTCCTAACAAAGCTTACAAAAAAAAAAATACAATTTATATAAAATTTTAAGAATTTTAAGAATAAAAGTTTTAAAAATTTAAAATGATAATTTTTTTTTTTTTAATTTAAAAAAATAAATAAAATATCTCTTAATTTTAAAGGGGAGGGAATGATTTTTTTATGTAATTTATTATAAATTTAACCAAATAAATTTATTTTTTCAAAAATATAGAATTTGATAATTTAAGTATGTAGGCTCACAATTGATACATTGTACGGTAATTCCAGGTATTATCATATAATGTCTAAAATTTATGTAAATTTGTTAAATTTGACCATTTTTCTATTATTAATTTTCAAAAAATAAAGTAATATATTTTATTCATTTTCCTTCTAAATTTTTGAAAAATAAATTAAAAATTTAATGTGGAAGATAACCATGAAATTAAATTAATTAAAAATTCAAGGTTGAAATTTCTTTAAATGTGAACAAATTGTGAGTGGAACAAAAAGGATTGGTAAATGCCCAACATCTTTTCATAGAATTCCCTTTTCTTTACATGTCTAAAATTTATGTAATAGTGATATTTCTAGATATTGTTAGTGTGTAAATGGTTTGAGGATATTGTCCAAAGTTTCACCCATCCTTAGGAATCAAAGAAGCAAAGTGATTAGAAAAGAGAGCATGAAGGAATTTTTAAAGTGTGTCTACCACTTTAAAAAATATTCCATGCTCTCTTTTCTAATCACTTAGCTTTTGTTGGTCCCCAACTATGGCAAGAATACCCGCCCCAAATGTCCACACTATCCTCATTCCATTTTTAGAGTAACAATATCAAAAAATCCCCAAATATTAAACAAAAGTCATTAACACAGTAACAATATCCTTAAATATCATTCTTACATTAATTATAGACTTTGGAAGTGTACATTCTCTTATGTCCAAAATTTGTCAAATATTTACCATTCAAATTCTCATTTAAAATTTTGAAAAAACAATTCATCAATTTTATTTTTCCCTTTGGAAAAATCGTAATTTTCATTCATATAAGAAAAGTACATATTGTAGATATCGTTCGCATATGCTATATGTGAGGTTGTATGCCTATCAAAAAAGAAAGTATGAAAAAAGATCAATGATTCTCAATATGTCCTCTGTGGTGTTCTAAAGAGATTAAAAAACTCCTCGCGGGGAGTACATTTGTGTGCCATATATATGCATCAAGTAAAATCGAAATATACAAATATGCTGATAATTTATGCAAAAAATATAAACATGAGAATCATGCTCCTCATGAGCTAGTTATGCTATGTAATCCATGTATGGACGGTGGTAGTACTGATAGTGTGCACCGTCCCTCTATTCCTGGATCATCCATGTACCATGAGGCTGGTTCGCAGCTTCCTTGGATAGTTGGTCGGCAGTCTAGTTACACTCCCTGTAGATATGGCGACAAACAAAGTGATCAAAATGTGCAATGAGTGTGTGTGCCTCTTCCAAAATAGGTCTCAATGAATATGCAAAGCAATTTGATGTATTGTTTATCCAGTTGCAAACTATTTTGGAGTCCCCAAAGATTTGTATATTCCTGCATTGTTTCTCCATGGCAAAGTGTAGGAGGTGTTTAAGAGTGATCAGCTCAGCATAATTATTAGCACCGCTTCCCAGTCCCATTTGTATTTTATAGAAGTGAGAGTCAAAAAGGTATAGTAAAGCACCCCCCCACAACCTGCATCATCAGCAGATCCATCGAAATATGCCCAGGGGTATTCTCGGTTGATGACCTGAGGACAATTATCTTGGTGGATGGTGCGACATCATCGTCAGGGATGGAGTTGTAGTCAACCAGAGCAATAATGGAGGGTCAATATGGGATGGTATTATGGAAGATGTAATGGTTTTTTGCAATCCAGATCGTCTAGCAGGTGAGAAGGGATAAGTTCCTGGCCTTGTTCGGAGCCGCAGATGACCACCATGTTTCCCATGCATCTACAATAGATGTGCCTTTCCATTGACAGTGGGGATGGATGGCCCTAAGGGTGGTATTCCAAAGGTCCATAGTGACTGGGCAAGTAAGGAATGGGTGATCGATAGTCTCAGTGTTGTTCTTGTAGATGCAACACCAAGATGGTCCATGATGGGCTCTCTTGTTCAGGTTGTCCCTTGCGGGGGCCTTGTTTTTAAGTAGCGTCCACATAAACAATCTTATTCTGGGAGGCGCCTTCAATTTCCACAGGTGTTTCCACCAATGTTCAACAATCGGTGGTCAATGGATAGGAGAGATACAAAGGTATCCTTCCTTTGGAGAGTATCTACCATTTTTTGCATGGGCCCATATGATTTCATCTTTCCCCTCAGTAATCCTGATGTGTGATTCTGTCAGGGCAACGATGTATTCCCTCCATTGATGATGCCAAAGTTGAGGGAGGTGTAGTCTTCGTGCGGTCTTCCATGCCTGCTGAAAAATGGTGGTGTGCTTAGGGTCCGCAATGTGGTTGATATGGATGATGTCTGAATTGTTGAGATGGAGCATTAGATCCTGGGGAGTCGGTGTGTGTTTCTACTACTGATCCAGGGATATAATCCAATGCAGACCGATAAGCCAGATGTATTTTCCATGTGATCCCATCTCAGTGTTCTTCCAATTGGGTTGACAAATCCAGTCCATCAAATTTAGGGGAGATATATATTTTGAATATGCCACCCTTGTCCATAAACTAAAACAATTTATCAATTATATAATAAATAGTATGATTGTAATATTTAAAATTAGAAAATTTGAAGCTATGGCACTAAAAATAAAAAGAAATACCTACATATTTTGTTAAATTTTCAATTTTTAAGCTTTTTAATAAAATTTTATAAAAAATAAAAATAAATTTTTCACAAATAATGATTTTATATTTCCCTCACAAAAATATAGTTAATAAGTGTAAAATGCAAATCCCTCTTAATCTTTGTCTTTTATGTAAAAATAATTAATAGCAAATATTCTTCTATAAAATAACTATAAAATAGTAAATATAATTATATATAAAACATTAAAAGTACTACATACGCACATTCTATATGCTAATAATATAATTAAATATTAAAATCTATATTTCCTATAAATATTAAAAATCGTTTGAATAATTCTTAAAATATACACACCAACATATTTTCCTAAATTTATAAATAATATAACAAATTAAAAAGTAATAATAAAGCAAAGATTCAATGTATTAAAATTCCAAATTTTTTATAAGCGGTCCGAATAGTTTATAGAAATATAATGTTTTATAAACTTATCACGTTTCTATTGAACGTGTCTTTGAATTTGAATTTACCCCGGCAAGATTGAAATTTTAATATAATTAAAAAAATTATTAAAAACCTACAAGATGTTACAAAGTTTTTTTTATAAAATCAATTGCAATCTAAATAATCAAACTATGATGAGAAAATCTAAAAGTTCAAATAATCAAACTATGTTTTTTATGTGACCAGATAAAAATAAGACTACATAGAAATAAATTAAATAAATTAAATAGGGACAATGTTGAGTCAACAAAATTACTATATTATATAATAAATTTAATGTAAAACCTATCGGTAAAGAAAATCTAAAAGTTTAAATAATCAAACTATGTTTTTTTTGTGACTAGATAAAAATAAGACTACATAGAAATAAATTAAATAAATTAAATAGTGACAATGTTGAGTCAACAAAATTACTATATTTACACCGTAAGGCGTTTCCCTCTGAAATCAACTCCCTTCATTGCCTACGTGTCGTTTTGTGCACCATACAATTAGATGTTAGACGATTAAACAAATTTCAACGCTTAGATCAATAGGAAGAGGAAGAGACACTGGCAAAATGGAAAAGAGACTAGGAATGCATGCGGTGAGAACAACGATATGTCCTCCGTTCAGTCGAGCGCAGTGGCTGGGGCCACAGATATCCAAAAACTCAAATAACAAAGATCATAAATCAGGTCGCTGATGGATGAAGCCCACATTAGGCTCGGGTGGGTATTTGTCCTGGCACATGGGTATTTGTCATTAGCAAGTTCTTGTTCAGGTACTGCAGGTTGGCAGCCCTCATTATCTACAGTCTCTTCCGGACATTTTTCAGTATCGGAGATGGCCAACATGAGCTGTGTGAATTTATCATTCCTGTGTTGTGGTGGCAGGGGCTAACTATGGTGGCATTTCGTTCTATAATCAATATCCCCTAGCAGCAATGTGCTGTGTTCAAGCTTCTCTTGATTGGAGATTCTGGAGTTGGCAAATCGTGTCTCCTTCTGAGATTTGCGGTGAGGTTTAATTTTATTATCCAAGCTTTGAATATAGTTCTGAAATATTATTTGCATGTGAGCAAAGTTTTGGGTATAATGCAAATGCTCTGGGTTTAGCCACTTGTGTGTTTATAAAGTTACTACTTCTTGTTTATTAGGACTGAAATATGTTTTAGTTTTTTTTTTTTCAAATACAGTGAATTTGGTTTTATGAGCTCTACTGTATGGCTGTCCAATATATTGTTGTTTTATTACACTGTCTTATATTTTTTCGACTCGATGGGGGCCTTCTTCCAGCTGGTCATTAAATTTTTACTTTCCTGGCAAAACTCTTTACTTAAAAAGATCACTTCTTTAAGGAGAAGTGGTAATATCTCTTGATATGGCAACGATAATTAATTTTCTTTTTGTCTGTAGGATGATTCATATCTGGAGAGCTACATCAGTACGATAGGAGTTGATTTGTAAGTGATCTTGATGGGTTGCGTGTTGTATCAAATATTTTGAATTCTTTGTTTTAAAATTCTGGTCGCAATATTCAGTACAAGGTGGTTAGTCCTGGTTTTTAAAAGTCTTCATTTTGTAGGCTATCTACTTAAAGATAATGTTTTAAGTGTGGAGGTGGGCATGAATGAAGTATAATTCATAAATTCCTGTTTTTTCAGAAAATTCGAACAGTGGAGCAGGATGGAAAAACGATCAAGCTTCAAATTAAAGTGATATTCCTATAGTAAGCAGTGAGCTGATAGGAAATATTTCATGTTAAGAACTGGTAAATGTGTTGTGATCAAACTTCAATATGATTTGAATAGGACTGAGTGAAATATTGTATTTGAGTGGGACACGCCTAGGCATATAATCTTAAATGTATTTTATGATTGTTCAGTTTATAGAGGGAAAAAATTACCTTTGGTGACTCATCATACTGTTCCGTTGTTTCTTTCAATTCTGAAGGACTTTCTTGGGTTCTGTTTTGAATCGTAAAGTTTTTATTCTTTTACATTTATCAATGGCATTCTACAGTTCTAGAGAGCGTTCTTAGAGATTGAATTTAACAATGTTTAAGTTTTTAACCTTTTTAGAACTTTTTGTCCTAGTTGCCTGTTCTGGGAGTTAAGCTTCCCAGAGTCTAGTGGTGGTAGTGGTGGTTATTTTATGATGCTAGTCTTTAGACGGCAACTAAAAAGATGATTCTGGCAAGAGGTAGCACAATCTTTTGCCTATGTGGTGGCAGATGTGTTTGAGTTTGATAATTTTAGTGTGTATAATTCTTAGTTTGGCCAAAATTTAGGAAAAAAATAGTAACTATCATAAATCCATCTAAATCCTGGAATGGCGCTTCACCTTAAATTCGTTTATTGTGTATAATGCTAAGTTTGGCCAAAATTTAGGAAAAAATAGGAACTATCAGAAATCCATCGAAATCCTTGAATGGTGCTTCACCTTAAATTCTGTTTTTGAGGTTTTTTGACCTTAAATTTGTGGTAAATTTTGAATTTACTCTTAATAGAGCATCATTGCTAACATGATGTGTTTTTTCAATGGTTCAATTGTAGTGGGATACAGCAGGGCAAGAACGATTTAGAACAATTACAAGCAGCTATTATCGCGGTGCACATGGTATCATTGTAAGTGCCCTTGTTACTTAAGTAGTTGTTTTCTTGGGTGCTACACTGATATTTTTCTGTTCATGTCAATGAAAATAAATCTTTGGATTTGCTAGTGATAGCCTGATTCTTCTTTAGTTTTGGAGATCTTATCAATGTGCAGCCAGTATTCTCCATTATTTAATTGTTTAAATTTATGGTTTTATAATGATATTATTCTTCTGTTGGTAGGTGGTTTATGATGTTACTGACCAGGAGAGTTTCAATAATGTGAAGCAATGGTTGAATGAGATTGATCGCTATGCGAGTGAGAATGTCAACAAGTTGCTTGTTGGAAACAAATGTGATTTGACTGCTAATAGAGCTGTTGATTACGATACAGCCAAGGTAATGTTAATGTTGAGTAGCTTTTTCACTATTCACACTGTAGGTGTTCCATTGTATGCGTTGTCTTGATGGGGATTTAGATATGAGTGTGCCTTGAAGCTGGTGCTCTGTTTTTGGTTGATTGTGACACTGTCAGTGGTCTTGAGTTGCTGGTTTGGCTTGAGATGCATCTTTTTGTCACTCTGCACAGTTAAATCTTTTCTTGATATTCTTTGTGTGTTTTATGCTTCAGGCATTTGCGGATGAGATTGGCATTCCATTTTTGGAGACAAGTGCAAAGAATGCAACTAATGTGGAGCAGGCTTTCATGACGATGGCTGCTGAGATCAAGAACAGGTGCAATTTTTTCTTATGATGTTTTCTAACCAACAAGTGCCTATATCACACGATAGTGTTGCAAAATGTTTGTTTTGACTTGTAATTTCTATGATGTGTAGTGTAAAAACCTCAGACCTGTCTGCCAAATCCTAATAAATTTGGTTGAGATTCTAATTGTTCTATGATCTTCCTTATAGGAACTAATCAAGAACTATTTCCCAAACAGGGTGTATTACCAGATTTAGGAACTTTGCTGTTAATGAACAAATTCATTTGAAATTTCAGCTGATTATCTTTGTTTACTTTTTTCCTTGACATGCTATTAAATTCGTACTAAATTTAATAGATTTAAATTTTAATGTGAATTCTTTTATCTAGAGGCTTAGAAAGTAGTTCACTGTTAATTTCTGTTGTTTTAACTTTGACAAGAGTAATAGAAGCTATACTGATGTTCTGGGCGAGCTCATTTGCAATTTTGATACACAATTGGCTATGCTTAATCATTTTATTAACCAGAAGTTTGAAATTTTAGATATAGGTTTCAAGGGACGCAAGATAGTACCTAATATCTATATTTTTTTGACTGGCCATAAATTTCATCCCGAGTCAGATTTGTGCACACTTATCTAGGATATCACTTTCATGGGTTTACAGATTCTGCATGTTCATCTTCGTTTTAATATTTTTATTGATAAATTATTGTTTAATCTTAGGTTCTCAGGTGAAATAGCACTACTCTTTATGAGTTTACTGGGCAGAGTTACTCTTTCAAAATGTTTGTGCCTCCTTTTTATGACCAGTGTGCCTTTAGTATTGTGTTACCTGTTTGGACAATTCTTCTCAGTAATAATTAGTAAATTGTTTACAAATATCTGAAGCAAACTAAGGGGTGTGATTGGGGTTGTAGAAACCTAGAGGAACTGGTTTGAGTGACCCAGTGTATATCTATTTTCTTTTGAGAAGGTAGATTGGCATTCTAAAAGGATGCATAATTAAGATTTCACAGCACCAAATGGACAATGTGGGTTTTTTGTTTTGTGGACCCACTAAAGCTGCTTAGAGGGTGCTTAAATCCCCTATCCACCCCACCAATTCAATACAAGTGGGTATGATGTGAATATTATATTACGTAGTATGCTACGCCCTGCTTAGTGGTTTCCTGTTGTGCTTTCAGCAAAGAAGCTCTCAGTAGTTCCTCAAGTATTAAGTGTTGATACATAACATGATGACTTTTGGTAATATGGTTGGTTTCAGACATGTTCTTATTGTCTATTATTTTGGGCATTGTACAAATACTGGTTTTTTCAGGTTGTGATGGAGTGCTATAACTGTATATCTTGTCCATTCATTGCTTTGAAATCAACAATGTAGATGAAACATTTGTGTTCAAAATTGACAAATCTATTATTTATTGTATTTGATTCAGGGCATCCAAGAGCCATATCCCACACTTTATATGTTGTTTTGAAACAATTTCTCGTATATAGTCTCCAGGAACTGGAACGCTAGGCATTGATTTTCAAGTACATGATGGCCTGTGTCCCCGTGCCGCCTGAGCTTATCGTTCCTATTCGGAAAATAAAGCATACCACTATGAAACTAGACTAAACTGTAAATTTAATTTCTTGTTAAAATGTTATAGTTTATTCGATACACATACACAACATGATGAAGATTCATGTCTGAGATTCAAAGGTCTTAGTGAGGCCACAAGCCAAAAGGCAAGAACCCAGTGAAGATGTGGAAGCAAACTAAACCACGTTCATTTTGCGTGTCGAGTAAATTTAGCAAGGAAAAATGTATTTATTGCATTGATGTGTAAGTTTCTGTTTCTTCAAACAGAGGATCCTCTTATAACAATCATGAGCCTCTGACATCATATACAATGAAAGTGAATATGAGGAGCTTATGATCCCATATAAATCTTGTTCAAGAATTCACTTTTCTGCAATTCAATCGCACTTCTCCCCCGCTGGTCAAAACTCCAACACTGGCCAACTTCAGCATTGAGGTTTCAAATGCTTTGAAGAAGGCATTCTCATCCCTTGCGAATCTCTTCACAATCATCTTTGTTGGGTTTTCCAGAAACAACGCCTGGTCTGAGCCAAACACTCCCTTTCCTTCTACCAAGTGTTTGAAGTATGCATTGTCAAACTGGGTGGCCGTGGAATCCAGAAAAGCACCCGTGCTGCGATTGTTGTTAGGCTGAGGGCACACCGTGCGTAAGCTCTGTGCGAACGGCGGCTCCATGGTTGGATCGACCTTAAATGTAGTGTTGAAGTTATGAAGTCTGCTCTCAAAAGAAGAGCAGTGAGAGAAGCCCAACGTATGCCCGCCTGTTCATGCAGGCAATTCATAATTCAATTAGAATTCCATTAATGTTAGGCGTTACAGAGTTGCCATACTTTCATGATAATTTTGGATTTGTCGACTTTGCAAAACAGACTACAAAAATTCCGAAATGCAGATGTCGATCATATTTAAGTTCAAAAGCACACTTTATAATTATTGAAAGACCAAACACTATCTTATTATTTGAACAGAAAGGAAGTTTTAGAAAATATATATATATATATTAATATATTATATATATATTAAATTATATATATATATATATATATATTATATAATGTAAAAAATTAAAAAACCTTAGTGATCTACTAAAATTTAGGGAAAAAATCTTCCCATAACATTACAGTGTCTCCCCATAACATTTCAGTGATAACAAAGCAAAAATCGTGCCATTTTGGATGGTAATTAAAGATGGAACCACCAGAAGCAATTTTTTGGCAAAAATATGCAAAATCTTGGGCCCTAAAAATCTTGCCATAACATTTTAGTGATAACAAAGCATAAATCGTGCCAGCTTGGATGGTAATTAAAGATGGAACCACCAGAAGCATTTTTTTGGTAAAAATATGCAAAATCTTGGAGGAAGCTGGAAGAACAACAAAGTCTTTGAGGAAAATGGAAGAGCAGCAAGCAGAAAATATCAGCAATTTCCCAAAATGGAACAAAAGATTAGAAGAATTTAACAAAATGCCACATCTAAGAAAAATAAAATGGGACAAATTATGGAATAACGGCAAGAAAAACGAACCAAATGATACTAA
Organism: Pinus taeda; assembly: GCA_000404065.3. Taxonomy (NCBI): domain Eukaryota; kingdom Viridiplantae; phylum Streptophyta; class Pinopsida; order Pinales; family Pinaceae; genus Pinus; species Pinus taeda. The sequence goes on from APFE030004386.1 coordinate 32,838, forward strand.
TGATAAGTACTACAAAATAAAGTATAAGAAAAAATGAAGTGAAAGAAAAAGTGTTGACATAGTTATCTCCCCCTAAAAAGATGGATGATCCGAGGACAATGGGCCCTGTGACTGAACCATCTGAATCAGATAATCGGTCAATAAGTGATAACTGAATGGTGTTATTTCAGAGTATTGCATGGTATATTTGTTGCTGGTTGAAGATTGGTTGGCATATTAGCTCATAAATTAGAAATGCAATATTATTTAGTTCTGGGTTATTTGCATTGGTGAAAGGTGCTTCTTGTCATTGTATGGTATATATTAGAATTGTATCTTTGGCTGAAATCTAATATTAAGGTTGTTTTTAGAGATTAGGCTTTCACCTTAGGCTTTCAAAGATTAGGCCTTCACATGTATAAGGGGCATTTAGGGACATGAAAAGAACTAAAAGATTTTTTCTCTTCTTTTTTAATTTTCAGTTGCAGATATGCCATCTCTTCATGGATTTTGTGATTGATGGTATCAGGTTATAGATGGTTTGGGTGCTATGGTGGGTATATGTTTTCACAGTGCCATTCTCCTGTGTAGATTGTTGGATGAATTTGCTATTGCATATGTTACGGATTGAATCTTCTTGTTTGGGCTTTTGGATGAGTTTTTAATATTTATTTGATGTGTAATGAGTTTTGAACCCTAACACCTAACTTAATATAATACAGTGACCTATTTTAGCATGCCCCCCAACTCAGCATTAACACAATACAGTAATTCATTTTAACATGGATCCCCAACATTGTATTAATAGGGGTAACGTCAGGGTTCCAAGTTTGCATCAACATGATACAGTAACCCGCTATAAAATGGGAAGGGCTGGAACTTTGATCACTTGCCTTCATCTATATATGGCTTAAGCTTAATCATATATTGTTTGTTGTATATTAAGCACAGAACATGTTCTCATCCCAGTTTGGGCATAAGAAAAGACAGTTTTAAACCCTCTAGATATGAGCAGGCTATGAGTAGGCCCTGAAGTTTGGCACGCTCAAGATCTTACATATATCAGGGTCCCAACTAGATAGATATGGGAGATTGTGTATTTTGTTCCCTTATAAAATATTTTTAGAAAATGTAAACGTGATACCTTTCATTTTTAGTTGTAAAATTTGTATATTCCTGATATTTAGTTATGTGAGACATGATTATACACAACTTACAATAGATATTGATGTCAGACGAAAAGTAGTTGTGTTTTCTCCCCATGCAAATTTAGTTGTGTTTTCTCCCATGCAAATTTAGTTGTGTTTTCTCCCATGCAAATTTATAATTTTTTTCATGTTCTGTATTAATTATTTTTCAATTCTGGTTCAAAATTGGGCTGGATGAATGAAAATTAAAAGGGAAAATGTGTTCTAGCATGAAATTTTACTTATTTTCTTGAAGGATTTGATGTATAACCTTGAGTGGTTTTTTCCCATTGATATTTGCTTGGACATATTTTTTTGATTCATTGCCATATTTCTGACTATTTGATTAAACTATTTAATATTGCAATTTCTGATATCTTTGTTTCATAGAAATCTTTAATCTTGTGGCTCGGGAGTAGCTGTAGTTTTCATTGATTTTGATTCATTGCCATATTTCTGACTGTTTGATTAAACCATTTACTATTGCAATTTTTGATATCTTTGTTCCATAGAAATGTTTAATCTTGTGGGTCGGGAGTAGCTGTAGTTTTCATTGATTTAAACATTGAAAGCATAGTTCTGTAGTGCTTTTATAATATTCCATTTGGTAAGGGTTAGTTTAATCAAGTCAAATCTTTTATGTTTTGGTGTTTTTTTGTTATATTTTTTTGTTTAATTCGTTGAAATTTAATAAGAAAGAGTTAGAATCACAAGTTTGAGTTGTAAAATCTACATAATCTAAATCTGCATAATCCAGATGTGTGAGTAGAAGGAATTTCCATAGCACTAATCTATTTATCTATTCAAAAAAATATTTTAAATAACACAAAATCATAATCTTACCGAAAATTATAACCCCAAATAAAAAAAAAAACCAAAACACAAAATAATTAAATTGCACTTAATTAAAATTGTTTTCAAACCTGTGTACAATGTTAACAGAGTTAGGGATTGTTCCTTAATCTTATTTTTGAAGGAAAAAGGTCTTTAAACCTTTGTGCAATGCTAACACAATTCGGTTTTGTAGATCCTGATTCCTTAGGCCTCTATGTCAAAGTAAATTTGTCTATAGTGTAAACAGAGAAGGCTCATATATAGGGTCATTTTATATACAGGGATTATCCACTGCACTTCATGCCTTCGTAGACCAATCCTTCCTGCTAGCTGCAGTACCAGTACGAGTCTTGAGAATGATCAGTCACGCATGAGATGTTGTCCTCTGACAGCAGAATCAATGTAAGCAGGGTTTTTATGGTATGCAAAATGATACAGGAGTCTCACTGGTTCACGGGCAATCCTCACAACCAAAAACAAAACCTATTTCCAGTTAAGATATTGATAGATTCTTCACTGATCTTAACTGAGCTCAGAATTTATGTTGTGATCAGGATTTTGTTATAGAGATCATACCTTGTATAGAATTCTGGTTTTGCAAAACACTTCCAGGGCTTGCATCACATTTTGAATTGGATTACATTCTGTCAACAATTGTGATTTGTAAAGTTTACTATTTAGTTGACAATCCACATGTCTGATAATCATTACCATGGAGGAAGATAAATGGTCCAGGATTCATGCCGGGACCTCTCAAGGGAATAATATCAACTCCAACACTTTGTATTACTGATAGTCACTAGACTCTGATAACCATTACATTGGAAAAGGAGAAACAATGTAGGATTCATGTTGGGACCTCACAAAGGAATAAGTCATTGAAGTGGAGGTTGGATTCACAATCACCGCATGGTACCTTCGTAAACAATGCCTAAGTTAATTTGGGCTGCCAGGATTTGTAATACATTTTTGTTTGGGAATTAAAATGGGTCAACATGGAATCAAGGTCTGAATCACTGATTCACATTTGCTGGAGAATGATAATATAGAAGTCAAAATGCCAACCAGCACTGGAAGCTCATAAATAGCATCGAAGGTTTTTTTTCTGGAGGATTAATACGAGTCAAACTGCCAACCAACACTGGAAGCTCATGTATTGCATCAAAGGTGGCTTGTTTAACTGTTGAATTCCTTCTTAACATTCCAAAGTTTTCTACAATTTCGATAGTTCCTAAAGTATAGTTTGCCATAAATTAGAAAGGAAACATGTCTTACTCGCTCTTGGGCATATGTTGTGTAGTGGCATTATGGCATCGTCTGTATTTTTCAAGTTTCTGTTGTGTAAATAATTGACTTTCTTCCAAATTTTTTGTGCACTGACTATTGTAGCCTATAGATGCACCATAAAACAAGTTACAACAAATATAAAGCATAAGAGTGTTTTGCCTTCACACAACTGCTATGTAAACATCCAGCCAAAAAACCATGCCAAGCCCTAGACATTCATACAAGTTGAAACGAAATAGGGTTTTTTGATAACACAATAAATCTCAAGGAAAAAAATACTACCATATATTTCTAGATTTTCAATCAATACATGGTAATATAAAATTCAGGCTTCAACAAATAATTTGAGCCTTGGATCTTTAGACAATACATTCTAAGCTTATTTATCCAACTTCATTTTTTTCTTGAATCAGGTGGAAGTAACACTAAGCTACATTTAGTTAACAATAGCAAAATTTTAAATTGAGTAACACACATTCCAAGTTAGCCCAAGGCCTTGTGCAGGAATTATCCCCGAATTACCCCTTTCTAACAAGAGGCAAACAAATAATCATGTTTATCCAGGATAGAAAATGTAGGAAATACATCAACTAAAACATGCAAGGTAAATATAATGAATGTTAGATTTTTTGTTAATCTTCACATATCCTCTGGACCTGCATCTCCTAGAAAGCAAGGTTTTGTCTTACTGTCTATGTAAGGACAACTGAATAGTACTTTAGGAAGGTTAACTGGCCCTTGCTTTATGAATAGCCCTTTAGGAAGAAAAAATCATTTTAGCCTTTATCTATAGAGAAGTATTGAATACATTTAATTAAATAATAAAAAAATATATAATGAGGCAACAAAAAATGTCACAAAAAAAGGCAGACAAAGGAGAATGCAACAGAGAAGATAGCATGATAATCAGGAAACAACTTGAATAGATAAATTGTACTCACACTTTGTAAGTGTGGGAGAATTCCAGATAATGTAAGGTTGACTCATGCATTTTATTTCCAAAGCACTGCAATTCTCTATCGTATATTTTACTCTGTAATATTGCACTCTAGTGTTGCGAACACAAGCTCAATATCTCTTTTTGATCACTCGAATTTTTTCCAATATTTGATACCAAAGCTAATGGTCTGTTCATAAGGAAGGCCAAACTTTAATTTTCAGATTGGTTACCTATTTGAAAAAGAACAAGCAATATAACAAACACCCATGCAAATTAGAAGTCTCAAAGTACACCAGAACCATGGCTGTAGCTAGCTTGACTTTGTTCTTTGTCTAAAACAGATGTGGTTGTAAAATTTAACAGCATGGGCTTTCATCTGGAAGCTGCAAATGGGAATTCCATTACTGAACAAGATCATTTAGCATTCTAGAAGAAGATGAAGTCAAACATACCATATGAACTGCTAGAATCAACAAATGGGAAACTAATAATCACAAGACTCTTACTTGTAGCATTTTGAGCATTAATGATCAAATGACTCACATCAGCAGTGCCAAAACACCAAAAGAAAAATTGGGCACACGTGTGTGAAAATAAAGCTATAACTGTGAGATTTGTCTGAGGGAACTTCACCAAATAAAGAGGAGGCTCCTATTATGTAGCCAAACACAACAATCAATTGAAATCCATGTTGTTTAACATTTATGAATATCAAGCTGTCATCCTAAGATATAGCTGAGGAAGTTTTCACAAATAAAGATGACAACATAAGATGTGGCCAACAACATCAATCACTTCAAAAAATTGTTAGAGATGCTAGCGCCTATTGAGGCACCAATTCAAAATGTACATGCAGTCATCGCCTTGCTTGAATTACTAGCCTAATTTTATGACAGTCTGGTCACTTCATTTCACATAGAGCCCAGATCGCCATAATAATGCAAGAGAAGACATGAAAGAAATGTTCAAAGGTTGATAACAAAAAACATAGTTTTCTTTCAGCAAGTAAGAACAAGAAGTTCGAGAAAAAGGTTGTTGATCTGACACGAAAATGAGATTCACTTGCAATTATATTTTTTGTTGCTAAAATAGCAAGGTATAATTCATTTATTGCAGAAAGAAATGGCACCACACCAAAGGAGCATTGGAAAATGTTTTCAGTTGAAAAGGACGATAAATTAAATGTGGCAACATACTTCAGGTAGTCTGAGTCTGCTACTTACATCAATGCTCCACCATTTGGAGCCCTTGCATTTTTCCGTGGTCATCCTTCCTAGCAAGCATGTTAAAATTAATGTGCACCAAATTCCTCTCACAAAATTGAATATATTTGTACTCAAAATCTCACCCCAATGAAAAGCCCAAATAAACTATGCACCTGGCAAAGTGCACAGGCAGGCACAATGGATGTAGGAAGCTTGCAATGGCGGTGGTTTAGGATTATCTGATTTTCATGGCCTCCATGGCTAAGTGGGTAGTACACAATCAAGCACACTGGATGCAGGAGCTTGAGTTTGCAATTGTAATGGCTGTGGTTTATTGTATTTTTTTCAACTAAAAAAATTGTGTTTGGAGAAATTTTCAGATATATATAATTTTGCTTGAGATTGTACCGCGTTTGGAGCAATTTTTAGATATATATAATTTTGTTTGAGATTAGACCTCCCTACTTAACTATTAACCATTAAACCACATCCTGGAAACTATTGAACATGTCTGAATGGCTAAGTGGTTCGTTATAAATCTGGTAATTGATTACGATGCAATGGGAAAACACCTTCAACGTCGCTCAAACCTACGCCCAAATGGTTACCTTGAATGTATCTATTTCGCCAGACGCTGGGAGCTGCCAATACAGACAAATTATAGCAGCACGAGGTGGGATTCGTATGCATGGGCCTTCCGGGCGCCCGCCAAAATGGTGGATGTCATTGTTCATAGAGTATAATTTACCTTATGCCTAGGGCACAACCTGCCGGGATTCAACACCGCGAGCGGACCTGCGAGATGAGCAAGCACCATGAGCAGGAAAAACGAATGCTCGAGAGGACCTTACATAGTCTTATATGTTATCTATTGCCTTACGGCATTTTCTTTGCAACGTCTGATGCAAATGCTAGTTGTAAAAAAATGGAATCAACAACATTTGAACATACATTCATCATAGATATAGACAAAATTATTGGAAAAGGAAAAAACAACTTTATTGATTGATAGAAGGAGAAGTTAAACACATTGTGGTTCGATCTCATGTCACTCATCTAGCTTAGTCCAAGCCCTGATCACACTAATAGAAACATAAATCCAACATCATAACATGACTTTGACAATGATTTCAAGTTTCTAAAACAATAATATTTCTCTCTAATATCCAAGCTCTCTGTCTCTATGATGGGAGACTAATTTATATATGAATGCAAGTGCTTTTGTCATTAATATGGTATTGAATGGTTTTCCATAATTGGCTGATAAGTTTCCATTTTCAAATGGATGAGAGGCTATAGGATTAGATGATCCAAGGCTATCCTAAGTCGAGCTCATCTTGATAGGATAAGAGTTGGGTTCCTTCTAGAAGGCTCTAAAAAGGAGGAATATACAAAGGATCCAATGAAAATTTCAAGGATTCTTGCCCAGTGTAGGCTTGAGTGGGATTAGGTGCTCTACAATGCAACATTGAATGAGGCTACATACTCTGCAAATCACTTACCACTAACCAGGGGTGTGCTAGTGACCCTAGGAAGCACTTTAGCAGGGTTTTGAAGTTAGGGAACTCTCATGGATGAAAGCACTCAATGAGGTGGCATGTCTAGGGCATGTGGCAAATGAATTAGAGTTTGACAGACCCTGTTTACACTGATTTGATCGTCAGGAGTGATGTGCCCAAATAGACTTGTAACAATTGGCCCCTAAAGCATGAAGTCAAAAATGATAATGTTCAGTGATATTCTTATGATGTGATGATGAGGACCTGAAGCAGATGGTGACCTATGTCAATTACAATACATAATATTATGATATCTTTGAATTTTTCATGAACTGCTAAGGGAAGGCATACCCATGCTCAGCATATAAAGTTTTCATTACATGTAAATAAATCAAATAGTCATCTATAGATATAGATCCATGATAAGATGACTATCTGTGTAAATCCATTGTACATATGATTTAGTACTCTCCTGAAATCGTAGCCCAGATGGATGAAACTAGATCCGAGGTCCTCTATTCTTGTCCAATAATTTGGTCAAATATGAGTCTAACCATGTGAAAATGTGATTTGAAGTCGAACATGGGAAGACATCGTTTGATTACCAGCCAATCATGTAAGTTGTTAACAGACACGAGAGAAATCACCAATAATGATAATGATTATCAAGGTACTATAGTACATTATGCATCATGTGAATAGATTTTTTTATGCCGAACACCATACAAAGTCTTTCGGTTGAAGGCTTGTGATGTCAACTTGTTGCCAGAAGCGAGAAACTATCCATTGATGTATGCAAGCCTCAAGGTACCAAAAGGGTGTTTCTAAGTCAACTTCCTGGATAATGTGTTGATGTTAACAAGAAGCGACTTGCTGCAAGAGGGCCTGGATGTATCCCCCATCAACGACATGAAACTAGTGTAATGATTTTGAAGATAGAATGTGATTGATGACATAATGTTCAGGAATGGTGGTCATGAAAATGAAGGTTTATGACTATCACAAAGGATGAAGTTTACTGAGTGACTTCTCTTGAACATGTTGGTGACACTGAATGAATTGGCAGCATTGACCCAAAACCAAAGTGATGGATGCTATGATAGACCATAGGTATGATAAACATCAAGAAGATAACCCAACCAAAATATTCACGGAGATGAAGTTAAAGTGTCATGTTCAAGAGCGACTTGCTACCATAAAGTGATTTATTCCTTTTCCCATTTTCCCCAGTCATTGCTGACCAGTACCTCTTTATTTTTTAATGAGATTGAGGAGGATAACATATGCTTGGTGTATAATTCTATCCTTTGGGTGAATCCATCGCTATGTGATGTTTTAACAAGTCTAGCAAAGGTGAAACTCAATCCTGTCATGATGGACAAGTTTGTATCTATTTGATGCTTTAACCAATTTAACGACAATGAGAACTCGGTCATTTTCATATTTGGAGAGTTTGAAAAGGGACAAAAAGATCACTCATCAAGCTCTTTTTTTTTAATTTGTCTCTCAAGTTCAAAAAGGTGTAAAATAATACAAGAGATAACCTATTGACCATTTTCGATCAACGTATTCCTTTTTCGTAAGTAATCTATCTCAGTCCAGAAAAGGGTTAAACTTATACTGAGTAGATGTCATTTCCAATCTGTTTACGATCTAAAATGAAAAGCACCCAACAATCTTTTCATATTTTGAGAGTATGAAAAGAGTTGAAAGAGGAATCTAAGGGGTGCCTTTTTCGATGTTTAACAGAGCTCAAAAAAGAGATAAAATTTTGCTCTGTGGTCAAAAGTACATTTTACGATCATGCATGTCAAATTCACTATGTCAGCTGTAAACCTACTCAAAGAACCACCAAACAAATTAAAGATACATGTTTCATTGATAAAAGTAGGTGAAAACTATGGTTTATTAATTTAATGAACATCAAATAACCATAAAACAAGAATTTACCAATTCATTTTACCATTTGAGTTTTGTGCTCTGAACCAAGTTTTTTACCTCAAACTTCAGTAGCTGATTGTGGGAGATTTTGTGGATCATTCTTCGTGCCATCAGGACCATGTAAGAGATATACTTCTTCTCTTTCATTTAAGGTCATTATTTTTCAATTTGAGGGAAAACTTTTAGGGTTTTGGGGTCCCTAGGGTAAATATCTCATGCCTTAGGATCAACGCACTCTTATGCATCGAAAACTGCATTGTAGAGTAGTCAGACAAAAGGGAAGTTTCTTTTCATCACACTATTTAAAGATCAAGGGTGCATTGGGCACAATTTAGAAATTTGATTGATTATTCCTACCCAAAATCTCTTCAGTTTTTTGCATGAAATGGATCCTAACTAAGCCTATGGTGTGATTTCAGACTTTGATATGATCAGAATGGATATCACATGGTGTGAAAGAAAACATGAAGAATAGGATATGATTGCGCTAAATTATACTGGTACTGTTTAGGCCCTCAGAGGTTGTGGGTTACTCAAATATTTCAAGTTATCTAAGATGAGGTAAAAACTAGAACTATTATAGTTCTTGGTTCATTCATGGCATCTAGTGAAAAAGTTTTTCACATAGGGGAGAAAGTGCTCCCTATATTGATCAATGATATTTACTTTCTCACAGGATTGTTGAGATGTGGTGCCCTCATTTATCTTTCAGGTTCTGCCTATGGGGGCGAATCAATGAGGGACTACATTCGACAATTCTGCTAGATAGGTACACTGCCTAGAAAATATGGAGAGATAAACATTAGGGATGTCCATGATATGGCGTTGTGAACAATCCTCTTTACTATCACAAATTTGGTGGGTAGGGTGGCACTTCATGTCGCGAATATATCATACATGCAGTATGCGCTCGAGTGTCTCAAGTCAAATATGTTCAACTGGTGTGAGCCAGTATTCTCTTTCATGAAAGAGCACCTAACTAAAGTAAAAAGTGGTAAGATGAAAAATTTTAGCAATGGATCGATCTTGATCATTTTTACTTTGGAGAGAGTTCCATTGATGAAACCTCAGCATGTGACACCGAATTTAGCTAGTCCTGGATATCCACAGATGCAAATATGGGTAGAGTTGATGGCTAGACATGCTGGTTAGTCACCAATCTCATTTTCTTCCACATTCTTCAGTTCACTCCGTCGATAACATATTGTCATAGAGGAGCATCCATATGCATGGATGGATTTCTGTGGAGATCCAGATTTGAGATTACTAGTGGGTGCTCAATGGGGTGCTATAGGTAAAAAAAATTTACCATGTATTTTTTATTTTTCGAGTTTTTACATGTTTTTTGTTTTTTGACGTTTCCAAGAATAAACTAAAAATGCTCTCGTGTATACAGATGTTGGCACTATTCGAAAAATGGGTCATCAACAGGAGGTGGGTGAACTAGCGGGGCTAAATGTCGGAGGAGCAGTTCTCCAGGATTTAGATCTGATCGAGACACTAGTGGAGTTGCAACATCATGTAGAGGGGTTAACCCTCGGTATACCGAATGTTCAGATCGAGGAGTTACCGATGAGACTACAGTGCCATACTATTGGTGAACCTAGTCGTTGGATGAGGCTATTGCACATGATAGCTTAGGAAGTGACCTGTTATCATGAGAATCATTAGATCTACTTAGGATGATTTACTGTATGCATTTTGAGGTTTTGAGGTCAGATGACCAACATGTCTTGGAGACACTTTTTTTTTTTTTTAACTTTGAACATCTATCTATTTTACTTTCAATGTTTGATCATGGTTATGTGTAATCCTATTCAAATGTTGATGCAAATTGAAAATTTACTCTTTGCATATGTCGTAAATGTCTATTTAACACGTAATTCGCTAAAGAATCAGTCAATGTGTTAAAGTTTTTGGAAATGTGTTGATATTGAATGTAATCAAAATGTCTTCCCAAGAGATGAACTCTAAGGAATATACAATGAATAGTTGGATTTCAGAGAGTATAATTTTTCATAAGTTGTAGTACGACAAGTTGTGAGTCTAGCCTATTGATGATTCGGTGAATGCCAAGTGAAATGGCATCAGAGAGGAGTTCGATCAATGTGATATAATTAGCAATATTCTTCGTAGAATGACCGATACAAATACCTTGAAATCTCACTAACTCACCACTTGGAGTGAATATGGCCCATGCTACAAAGGATGGGTTCTACATACTACGACTAGCACCATCGGCATAACCAACAAATGGTTCCAAAGATTTTGACATATGCAACAAATGAAAAGTGGGTAACTAACCACATAAAAAATATAAAAGTCACACTATGACACACACATGCAATCAAAGCATATATACACTGTTTTTACTATGCACAATCAAGCATAGTAACGTTTAAGATACAACCTGTTTCAGGACTGTAACAATGGAATTCCATCATAATCAACCAATTCATAAGCGCCTTTTGCCAAAACATGCTTTACAATGTAGGGGCCCATCCATAGTGGTTCAAATTTTCTTGTTCCTAATTTATCGGCTTCCTGATCATAAATCAAAACCAGGTCTCCTTTTGAGAATATGCAAGGCTTGACATTGTAGCTATATTGTGCATTAATTCGTTTCTTATGTGCTTCTTTGGCCAATGCAGCTTCACAATGTGTTTCATCTAGATGGATGAGTTCTAAGAAACACGCTTCCTCATTAGAAGTATCAGGTAACAAGTCAATTGTGAGTTTTAGTGATGAAATCTCACATTGTATTGGCAATATTGCCTCAAGACCATACACCAATTGGAAAGGTGTGAATCTAGTTGTGTTTCTTACCGAGGTTCGCTAAGCCCACAAAGATGAGTACAGGATAAACTTCTAGTTTCGTTTGTGAACTCCTGTCATTTGTTGAAGAATTCTCTTAAGGAATTTGTTGATGACTTTATATTATCCATTAACCTATGGATAATAAGGAGTATAACTATCATGTGAGAGCCCTAACTTGGCAGTTAAATCAGTTGTGATGTGATTGTGAAAATGCAAACCATGATCTGTAACTATAGCTTGTGGTACACCAAACCGTGCAACCACATGGTTGAAGAAAAAAAGTGCAGCTATCTCACCACTATTTTTTAATGTAGGCATCGCCTCGGCCCATTTCGTAAAATAGTCAACGAATATAGTAATATACCCACTCCCCCCAGCCGAGTGACAGTTATATGTTATGAAATCAATGCCCCATTTTGCAAATGGTCTAACAGCGATGACAGGATGCAGTGGTGCAGGTGGTAATTTAGTTTTATGGTCAAAAATATGGCATGCATGACAACTTTTGATAGCAGTAATGTAATCGTTAAATATGGTAGACCAGAAGTAACCAACACGGAGAATTTTCTTTGCGGTAGCATAACCAAATAAATTTCCACCACAAGCATGAGAATGGAAATCATTTAAAACTTTCTCAGCCTCCTCATGTGTGAGGCACCTATGAAAAATCGTATCAATACCGCAATGGTAAACGGTGTCGCCAATGATCAGATAATATTTGGCTTGATATTCAATACATTTTTGTTGCACGCAAGAGTTATCGAACCATAAATTTGGGGTTGGAGATAGATATCTCCATACCAAGGGTCAAATGATGAGATCAAAAACAGAGACTCATCGGAAATTGATGATTCCATTGTTGGGTCAATGGCAATAGAGGGAAGGTCGCAAAGAAGCTCGGAAAAAACTAGATATTTCTTTGACTTGGATTTGATGAATTCCAAATTAAATTCCTACAAAATGATGATCCATTCTGAATATTTCCCCCCCAGCAGTTGATGTGAGAAGATGTATGTCATAGGGTTGTAATCAAAAATGAAAGTGGTCTTTTGGAGGAGGATATAATGGCGAAATATCTGTAGAACTTGAATGTAAGCCAATTATAGGTTCTCCACGTAAGAATACTTAACTTCTGTATCATTGAGATTACGACTCAAATAATAGATCGGTTTTTCAATCCCATCTTCTTCTTGGACTAAAACTATAGAAATGGTTGAATTTGCAGCAGCGAGATACAAGAAATAGTCGTTCTGATAATTAGAGGAATACATTAATGACACTAAGATCAGGGCATCTTTGAGAGCATCAAAGGAATCTTGTGCAACCTAGTCCGAATGGAAGGGAATTCCATTTTTCAAAAGACGAGTAAATCCTTTAGCCATTTCGGCATAGTTTAGAATGAATCTCCTTAGAAAGTGAGCCTTCCCTTGGAGTCTTTGTAACTAAAGTAAATTGGAATGTGGAGGCAGATCAAGAATTTCCTTAACCTTCAAGGGGCCGAGTCGAATTCCTTCTTTGCACACTAAGAAACCAAGAAAATGACCAAAAATAATAAAAACACACACATTTATGTGGATTGAGTCGAATTTTGTAGTGTTGGCACCATAAAAAGATGGCTCTAAAATGTTGTGGGTGATCAACCATTTCTGTGAATGAGAAGGTAAGTCATCTAGATAGGGTTGAACAATGTGTTTGATGTCATGGAAGGCATAATTCATTGCCCTATGAAAATTTTCCCCAACGTTCTTCAAACCAAAAGGGAGTTTCATATATGCGAATGTTACCCATGGACAAATACAGTTTTAGATTGGTCTTTTGGGTGGATATTGATATGATTCTAGCGGGAAAAGCCATCCATAAATGAAAATATTTCACATACAGCACATTCATCAATTATCTGATCAATAAAGGGAGTGGGATAGTTGTCTTTTGGACAAGCATGATTAACATCCCTATAATCAACACACACTCGTATTGTTCCTTGTTTCTTCATGACAATAACAATATTGGAAACCCAATCGGTAAGAGGAACGGGGTATATGAAACCAACATGCAAAATTTTTTCAACTTCTACTTTTATGGCAACAGCCTTCTTCGGATGAACAGGATGAAGGCCTTGTTGTACTAGCTTGACATCAGGATACATTTTAATCTCATGTTCAACTATACTAGAATCAATACATGGCATTTCCTCATATGACCAAGAAAATATATCACGAAATTCACGAAAAAGAGAACTATAAGTTTCAAGTTCCAATGGAGAAAAGAATTTGCCAACATGGATGTTTTCTACAATTCCAGGTTTGGTCGAAATATCAATAGAAATGGTTTCTTCGATATTCGATAAGTTTTGTTCAAAATAAACTGTGTCTATAAATACAAAATTTGAAAGGAAATCAATGATTGAAGGGCGATTTAGTTCATTTGGAATATCTTCTATGTGATCTGGAAGATGGGATCGATGATGATAATACTCCCATGGTTCTTCTTCTATCATCATTGATTGGATGATTCCTCCATCGGTAAAAAATGTACGAAAAAGGATCTGAGAAAGTACCATATTCTAATGAACGATCAATTCATACAATCGGTGATGATGGATTTGGATTTGTTGCTTAAGCCAAAAATATTGATTGCTATGTGAGCTCAATTGGGCTTAGCGGCATGGTTTCATATGCATATCAACTTTGGAATTATTGGAAATCTTCCATGAGTCAGATGAAGTGGAAGATATCATGTTACAGGTCTCAACTTTTGCAACTTCTGCTGTTTGTGATGGTGATGGTAGTGAAAAGGTACCCATTAGGGAAGAATATTTGAAGAGACCTACTCCAATGTTTGAAGAGATTGCAAAGGTCCATGAACTAACAGAATGCTTCCAGTCGCCTATGAACTAGAGGCGAAAAAGGTGAGTTGATCAATTGTTGTCATTTCGCCTTTATGAGGGAAAGCGATCATATGAAAGTATGTCCAAACCACAGAATCCATAACATCAACCCATGGTATTCCTAGTAAAATATTGTAGTCAAAGGGTCCATCGACGACCTCAACTTAAACAGTTATAGTTTTTCCCCCTAGTTATATCTGTAGGTCACTTAAAATTCCACAAGGTGTATAAGTGCGACCGTTGAGAGCTTTTAACGTCATAGGTGATCATGAAAAAGGTAGTGAGCCAAGTGTTTTCCAACAATTCATTGACATGATACAAGTAGATTCACCTTTGTAAACAATGGTCCGGTGAATGAGGTGATTCCAAGAATTTACTTGGATCAAGAATGCTAACTGTGATGGTAATTGTGATGTATAACCCACATGGTTAAAAACTACAAGATTGGAATCTATTAGTTCAATTCCACCAATTGCTGACAATAAAGCATGCTTTTGGGGGGGGAATTTTGAAGCACCTCAAGCGGGGACATAGTAGAAGGTGACTAACCCAATTCTTCTACTATGTTATAATTTTGCATTGCTCAAGCTCGAGGGTTGAATGTAGATTTATGAAAATCTCCCTTTGGCGGTTTTATTGTTAACTTTGGTGTAATAGGTGGTGGAATGGAGTCAGACAAAGTCGAAGTTGAAGTAATGGGTTGATCTACAACTTGGTTATTCGATGAAGATGATGGATTACCATAATATTTACTTCGTGTAGTCACCAAAACATCAGTCTTAGGCTTAGTGGTGGATAACATAACCACTTTTGAAGTGGAAGCATGATCTGTAGCAACCAAATGAGTCTCTGGGTTTGGAAAAGGGTCTATCAACACAACAGATGTACTAGAAGTTTTAAGAAGTTTTGAGACTTCAAAGAAGTGAGGACAGTCTTGCATAAAGTGCCCCTCATTACAAATTAAACATGGGTAACGAGGTTTCCTAGCTAGAGAAGAGGAATCAGATGATTTCTTTTGAGGGGGAGAATTTTGTTTCTTTTTGGTTTTCCCATTTTTCTTACTTCCAAGTTGCTTTTCATTTTTACTCTTTGTCAGATGAAATGGTGTTTATTTTAGAAGAAATTGTATTATCAGTTGTATTAGAGGTTTTATTTGAAATAGCAAGTGTTTGGCTAAATGGTTTACTTCTTGTTTGAGTGCTTCAAGAACCTATCAGACTATCATCGGCATGAGAGTACTTACTGGATGGAGATGGTGGAATAGTAAAAGTTGGTCTAGGTGTGTTTCAAATATTATCATAGAGAATGCTAGACTGGGTGTAAATCAAGTCTAAGTATTGGGCACGAGAAATTACTTGCTCTTCAGTGACAAGTCCTCCTTTGGCCACATCCTTGGTGGTATATGGCAACAAGGATTTAATAAACCACTCAGCTAAAATTTGATCAGGAACAAAAGTTTTGACGATTCGACAACGACGAGGCCACTCATGAATATGATCAGAAATTTGAGTAGTAGTGGTCTGATTAAAGTTTGTCAACAGTTCCATTCCAGTTTCATATCTGATGGGTAATTGTAAATGGGTTAAAAATGTAGTGGCTAAGGCTGTGAAGTTGTCAAATGAATCTCATGGTAATTCAATATACCACTTTCTAGCCAGACCAATGAGCGTTCATTGGAAAATATGTAGTCTTATTGAATGATCATTTAGGGATTTGGATGAACACCATAAATTAAAAGTGTTAACGTGATTGGACAAATATTCTCCAGGGTTTCCATTGAACTTAGGAATATCATAAGGCAATTTTTGTAGAATCACCGGCCACCAACCTGAATAAAGAAAGGGATCATTTGTAAACTAATTTAAATATGGTAATTCAAGTGTTGTGACAATAGGAAACTGTCGATTAAGGTCGGGTTGAGCGTAACTAGGGTAAGATGGAATTTCCTCCGCAATAGGCCTTTGCATACTAGCATCAGGAATCTACTGTTGGTAACCTTCATAGGGGTAGGTTTGTTGAGGATATCTAGTATAAGGTTGTTGTTGGGAACCAAGATAAATTTGTTGTTGACCAAAATGAGCATAGGCTTGTTGACCAAGTTCAGGATAAGTTTGGTACCGTTGGAATTATTGTTGTTGGTATTGTGGCTTCCATGGTTGTTGATACAACTGTTTTTTCCCACCAATATAAGTTTGACCAAGTTGTGGATAAATTGGACCAGTATAAGTCTGAGTCATCCGAGTTAATGGTAAACTAGCCTGATTTTTTTGGATTCCAAACACAAACTGTTGTTGTAAAATGGCTTGAGAAGGTTGAGTCTGTAGACATGAAACTTGATGGTAAGAGGTTGAAGGACCATCTTGCAAAGATTGAGATGCAATCGACTGAGCTTGCGACCATGGTAAAGTTGTAATGATAGGCATAGTAGGTATGGATGAAATAGGTTTAACTGCTTGTGATGAATACAAAATCCTTGGTTGAACATGTATTGTAGGCTGCCATTGACAAATAGTCATTCCAGAATAATTTGGACCTATTGATGATGGTATAATTCCATATCGTGCCCCCCCCCAAAATATGGAGAATAATCAGATTGGGCATATTGTTCTCTGGAGGTAATCTAGTGTTAAGTGGATACATTAGATGGTAACCAAATGGACCAGCTTGATATTGACTTGATGGATCAAATTATTCAGTATCCGTAAGTGAAGAACCAGGTAAAATTCCTATGAATGACATGGGTGAAGACCATGCACTAGAAGAAACACCAGAGTGAGTTCCAGATAATGATTGTTAATTGAGTGGGATGGATGGACCACCATACATATGTGACTCAGGTGTTGTGGTAAACATCAAAGACGTAGCGATAGTAAATGTTGTCGTAGTTGTAACAGATGATACAGTCTGGGATGTTGTTTCAGCAATAGTCAAATGACCCAATAAATGTCCTAATGAATCTACAGGATTCTGAAAGTAAACAGCATCAATAGGAACAATATAAGTTAACCAAGGAGAAGAAGGATAAAGATAAAGCCCCGTTCCAAAATAAGTTAGAGTTCTAGGTGAAGTTTCTTCTTCAAATTCCTCTTCAATAACAATCAAACCTTGTGGAAGGATTTCACTATCAGGTACCTAATAAATTTACGGTGTTTGAATTTGTGGTAAACGAGAAGTCTCAAAAGTTACAAATGTTTGAGGATAAACCAGTCGATTGTCTTCCAGTACGGGAACAACTTTTGGTTGTTCAACTTCAGGATCCAAGTGTTCTGGTAAAAGAACAACGAGTTCAAGATGAATTTCTTGAACAAATTATGGTTGAGGATTAACTTCTTGCTGGAAAACCTTAGTTACCATTTCACTAAGTTCACTTTCAATGTCCTCAGGTAATTGTAAAGGTTCCACTTCAATATTAGATAAACTAGTAATAGTATGAGTAAGAGGAATCACAATACGTCTTGGTATAAGTGATTCTAGTAAATCAGATGAAGAACTAGAAGTTTGGGAAGTACTGGACTCAATTAATTGAGATCGCTTTCCCTGACTAGGTGTAGCTTTAGGTGGTAAAGGCAGTTTACTCGGTATCCTAAGTGAACTACAGGGTAAAGGTTGATTTTCTTCCACGATTTCTGATTGATTTTATTATAAAAAGAGATAAACAAAAAGAGGGTAATCTAGGCAAAATAATTACCAACTAGCTGTGAACTGCAATATACCACCTTAGAGGAGCCAAGGACTTAACATACGTGCAATTGATCTCAACAAATTTTGTTTTCGGTGTATCACGGTATACAAGGTGGTTGACTCAATTACCTATGGATGGATAGAAACCTAATGTAGTTCTCCCAAATATACTCGAAAGTATGTGGAGGCCCAATCTGTGTTAGCGTTGTCTAATGGAAAACCACACAATGAGAGCATTCCCTTATAATTTTCATGTACTATAACACCACCCGATATACCCAAAAATATGTGGACGAGCTATGATATACTTACATAGGTGGAATGAGGTATCACACTCAGAATGTATCGAACACCATTAGCGACAGCTACTATGTTTAACGATGTCGGAACACATCTCTAGCCTAGACCTCTAAATGTTATGCATTAAGTTACAATGCTCCATTAGGTTAATTGAGATAAATTTTAGTTGATCTTGTCTAAAAGTTTTCCTTTTAGGTTCACTACATGGTGTTTCTAAAACTCCTAGAATGCAACTAAGATGGGAAACATTCTTTTCATTTTATTTAAACAATGAAAACCGTAACTAAAAGGGATAGTGCAATGAGAATCTTCAAACAAAGAGCATATAGCACATCTAATGCAAATTTCCCTACACCATTCCTACAAGCACACATAAACTTCTAAATTCATTATGCATGTTTTTCTTTTCATTCCTTTAATGTTTAGATGAAACTAAAGAAACTAAATGCACAAACGATCAAACAATGCTTTTCACAAGAAACGAAGACTTTACAACAATTTCTTTTTCACAAAAGTAAAGCCTAATCAATGTAATCTAGCTTTGGGATTGATTTGACGATGATAAAGAATACATAAAGAAACATTGAACAAACAATGCCAAAGTGGGCATGGAAAATAAATGCTAATTTGGATTTCAGGGACAGAGAAACATTGACCATTCAGCAAACAATATGTGAACAGTTTGGAAAAAACTCAAGAAAAAAGATGGGTTTTTGGCTTGAAAGGGACCAGTGCAACCCTGAGTGGGAGACAATGCATTAGAGAGCACTGTCTATAGGCTAAGGTTACTCCACAGTGCACTGTGTACAGTATGTTTATTCCAGATAGAAATATTGGCACACAAATAAGCACACATTTTGACCAAACAAGCTTGAAAATGACTAAATATAGGTAAACGAACTCAAGCAAAGTCTATTGATGTTGCTAAGACAAGGGATAACTACTAGCAATGATGTTCTTTCCCCAGTGGAGTCGCCAATTTGTTATACAAAATTTATACTTACGGATAAGTATATCTTCCCTAAGTGGGTAGTTACACTTAAAAAAATTGAAGTAAAGATGTTTAACCTTTTCCTACAATAAACAGAAAAGATAAAAGAACCTACTTGGGATCCATCACTTCCTTTGATCTCCTTTGAGTTTCTCCCACCGCTCCTGCTCAAACTGAATTCGCTCAATTGGTACCTACCAATGTAAATAGAAGACGACAACAATCAAAGCATATGATCTATTTATTGTAAACAAATTGAGTCCACAACATTTGAACATACATTCATCATATATATAGAAAAAAGTAATGGAAAAGAAAAAATCAACTTTATTGATTGATAGAAGGAGAAGTTACACCTAATGTGGTTCGATCTTGTGTCACTCATCCAACTTAGTCCATGCCCTCATCGCGCCAATGGCAACATCAAACCAAAAACATAACATTAATTTGATAATGATTTCAAGTCTCTAAACCAATAATATTTCTCTATAATATCCAAGCTCTCTGGTTCTATGATGGGAGGCCAATTTATAGATGAATGTAAGTGGTTTTGTCATTAATATGGAATTGAGTGGTTTTCCATAATTGGATGATTAGTTTCCTTGTTCAAAGGGATGAGAGGATATAGGATTAGATGATCCAAGGCTATCCTATGTTGAGCTCATCTTGATAGGATATGAGCTAGGTTCCATCTAGAAGGATCTAGAAAGGAGGAATATACTCAAGATCCAATGAACATTTTGAGGATTCTCTCCCAGTGCAGGCTTGAGTGGGCTTAGGTTCTCTGCAATGCAACCTTGAATGGGGCTACCTGCATTGCAACGCACTTACCCCTGACCAGGGGTGCGTTGGTGACCCAAGGAAGCACTTCAGCAAGGTTTTGAATTCAGGAATTTCTCATGGATGAAAGAACTCAATGAGGTGGCATGTATAGGTCATGTAGCAACTAAATTAGAGTTTGATAGACCCTATTTACACTGATTTGATTGTTTTGAGTGATGTGCCCAAATAGACCTGTAACAAAAAGGGATCATGCCTATGAAAGTAACCAAAAACTCTGGAAAATATAACTATACAATGATGAAGAAAGTCTTATATCTTCAAAGGACCAAGCCTCTCGGAGAAATATCTTTGTGAAAAGTTCAGTGATCAACTCTATGTTACAAGAGAAATAAGACCAAAGTATACAGTCTATGGAAAGGAAAAAAATTATCACTGGAAGTTAAGAATTTGAGAATCACTATTATATATTCTTATAGCAAGGAATGTGATTAAGAATATAAAACATATCTTTGTGACTATACCCCTATAGATTTATACTTGAAACAAAGATGGACTACACTATGAAGATGACTTGTCTGACATTAAAAAATGATAGTTAAAGGGGAATGAATCTCAAATTGTTTTTGTGTCTCATTGGATGAAATTCCGAAGCATATTTTTTGTACGAATAAGATACATGAAAACTAAAGGAAATTCAAAGGATCATATTTCTATAAGGATAAGGTAAGAATGAAAAAGGTATGCATAAAACTTGTTCATTTATAGTGTGTTAATATAATTATATCTTGTATCAAAGTAATACATCATAAAAGGACCTATGTAGAGTTCACTAACATGACACAATTTTCTTATATTTGAAGACTAGGTTTTATGGTGAAGGAATGTGATCTCATGAATAGAGGGCTTATCAATAATAACTCTAGGATTTTACAACTAACCCTCTAGTTGGTTCATAGAATTATTGCAATTTTTTTGAATGACATGTCTTGAAGACTTTAGAATCTAGAGTTTGTAATCCATAACATAGTTTTTCCTATGAAGAACCCTAGGAACAAAGACTTATCTAATCATTTCCACTGTAAAAAGTAGATCTAACCCTAGATGATAACAAAAGTGATGTCATGTGAAGGAAAAGGTCAATGAACAAATCTCAGATTAAGAGGGAGATAACCTTCCTCAAGAAAAACATAAGTACTATACATCTCTTTGATTACTACTAATGCTATTTTATTTATACTTTTCATTTTTTTTCTTTCACAGTTTTCTAAAAAGGTTGCATGTCAAAACAAGAATTATCAAAGGTTGAATAAAAATTGGATGAATTGTAAAAACATGGAAAAACATGAATACTAAGGAGCAATAACAATTCTATTAAATGGATAAAAAAAAATCACTTACCTCAACTGGAGTGAAGGAGAAGTTAGACCGTGGTTGGACACAATAGTACTTGAAATTTGATAGAATATCTAAAGAAGTTTATGATAACAAATAGAAGATGACAAATCAATGAGAAGACCCTTTGGTAAGAAGTTGAAGAGTTATGCTATCATTGTACTAGCAAATGATTGGTTCAATATAGAAAAACATTGATTGATATTATTGATGTTGATAGAGATATTATTGATGATTGGAAGATCACATAATTTCTTGGAAAAATAGAAAGAAGAATTATATTATGAAGCAAGAAGATGTGAAGGCTTGTGAAATAAACTATAAATAAGTTAGTCTCCATAAGGTGTTTGAAGAATTACTTGACGACATGTTGAAGCTACATGAGGATTGACAAAGTAGGAAGGTCGAAGTTCATGGAAAATTTTAAGGATAGAAATTTATCTTAAATTTTAGGAACCATTGTGAATCTTACTCATCCCTAATATGGAAAATGTAAAATGTTTCATGTTATTTTGTAAAAATATTCAAATTTCTAATGATTCTATATAGTATCTATAATTTTTTTTGTTATTTTTAAGGTAAAATGATTTTATTCTATAAAATTTGGGAGAATAATTTTTAGAAAAAATTTAAATTGATGAATCAACTTTTAGGAAAAGGGATGGAAAATGAGCCCATATGAGAATACAAGCCCATAAATTTCTGATGTTGAAGCTTGTTGTGATGTGATGTAGAGAGGATCCAAGTAGCTGCAACAAATCACCATAGAAGAACATGTATTGATGCTTTGATGGAGTATTTTTAGACAAGATTAAGCTTGCGGTTGTTACTCCATGTTTGAGAGGGGGGGGGGGGGGATGGGACACAATATTCTCCACAGTGTCATGCACTATGGCCAAGAATAATATTCATAAGCCTAGTGAAGGCACTGATAAGGAGAATGGTCGATTGGATAAGCATCTGGGACCAATATTATTTAATGATTTTGATCCAAGATAAGAATAATCCCAAGGACTACTATTTTTTGAGGATGGGTGACATCCAAGATAAGAATAGTCTTGTAAGGACATAGCTAATGAACATCGAGATGGGCTATGTGCCTTGAGATGCGGTGGTGGTGTCCAAATTTTTGCCTCCCAACGTTGTTATTTGTTCTAATGGAGAGATAAACCCTATTAGTCAAGGAGTTTCAAGGTTTGACATTGTTGTTTATGATGATTCTTATGATTCTTATCAATTTTAATCCCTTCTTATGAGAATATTTCAATTTCAGAGTATCATGTTGTGTCATTATGAATACCTCCCTAGTTAAGACGAAGTGTTGGAAATGTAGCTAATGTTGATATTCATAATGAAATTAAAAAATGTAAAATTGCCCTATTTATTATATTCATTTATTATTATTATTATTATTATTATTAGTATTAGTATTATTATTAGTATTATTCTAGTCAAAGCATGTTCTTCATGATTACACAGTCAATTGAGTAAAAAATAAAATTTATTATGAATCAAATAGATGTAATTGTTCAAAGTTGCAATCAGAATTTTTGTAAGTTTCTTTTCTTTTTTTGAGTCAAAGTTTCAACACAAGACCAAATCATCCCTCCTTGGGAACAATTTGGTCTGTGCTTCCAAGAGCCACCTATTCAACCTCCTATACCAATATATATAAAGGACAATTCAATCACTTTGGAGCTCATTCATTCACTCACATCATCAACTCAATTTTTTTGCACAACAAAAAGAAGTCAGTGGAATTATAAGTAGAAGAAGGAAAGTCAAAGGAGATAAATAAGGTTATCTTCCTACCCTATTTTTATGACTATTCTCAGTATTGCAGCCCCAAAATTTCAGGGAGGCCGAATTTTCACGATTTCACTAGATTTCAGAAGTTTGACTAGCATTGAATTTTGTTGACTTTAACTTATTGAGGAGACTTGGAGGAGGGATGACTTTGAGTCTTTGTGGTATTATTGGTCCTGGTATTGGGTCTTAAATATCTCACTTTGATCTGATTATATAAGAAGAGGAATCTCTTGGGTTTCCCCCTTGTGGGGTTTTTGCTTTCCTTAGAGCCTAATTTCTAGTGTTCTTTGTGTTTTCTGATATCCATATTTTTACATTTTTGTAATTTCTTGACGAAGAAAACATAATATTAGTAAGAAGACAAAAAGCATTGATAAGTAATTATCAATTTGAGAGAAACCTACACTATTCTACAATCGTCTCGATTTCTCAACACTACAAATTGGAGAATGTTAGGTCCCTATACTACTAGTGTAACCCCTTATTATTATTGGTACAACCCCCTTATTATATATTTCTACCCATGTAGTCCCCATATTGTTATTATTGTGCCCCAAAGAAGCCCACTATTGTTATTATTGTGCCCTTACATTATTATTGTTATGTCGGCTAGGATTGTATTATGACTCCTTAGACTCCTATATATAGAAAGGAGATCTTGTCATTTGTATAATCCAAGAATTGTTCATTTGTGTAATGTAAACGAGGTTTCCCCCTCGAAGAGGCTTATTTCTAAGGCGTTCATCTATATTTTCTATCTTTTTGTGAGCTGGTTTCATAACATTTGGTATCAGAGCTTTGGATTCTAAGGTTCGGCTGCTCTAAACAGGCCATCGTGGCATTTTCTCTATAACTTGTTTTCTGTGACGTTTCAGAAGCTAACAAAAAACCCCTTATTGTTATTAGTACAACCCCCTTATTATATTGTTGTGCCCATGTAGTCCCCATATTGTTATTATTGTGCCCCAAAGAATCCCACTATTGTTATTATTGTTCCCTTGCATTATTATTGTTACATCGGCTCTAGTTTTATTATGACTCCTTAGAATCCTATATATAGAAAGGAGGTCTTGTCATTTGTATCCTCTAAGAATTCTTCATTTGTGTAATGTAAAGGAGGTTTCCCCCTCGAAGAGGCTTATTTGTAGGGTGTTCATCTATCTTTTCCATCTTTTTGTGAGCTGGTTTCATAACAGAGAACAAATCAATAACAATTCATTTCTCTACATTGTATTGCTCATAGGAATTTTTTTGAAGATCAGGTAATACTTTATCTAGTTCCACGCTTCTTAGAACATAATATGTTGTAGTCGTGTCATTTGCATGTATGCTACAGTTTAATTGATGGAAATAAATAGAGAAACAATTTTCCTAACCAACCATACAATAAACCATAGTTTAATCCATAGTTATACTAGTTCTAATTGACCCACTACATTTCACACATACAGTCTCAAAGGGATTCATATATGCAATAGTTTTCGTCAGTAGTCCTTGCAAATGCTACAAAATCGATATACAAAACCATGACTTAGCAACCTGAAATCAAATTACTTGGTATTCTTCTCTCTCTCTCCTCTCTCTCTCTCTCTCTCTCTTCTCTCTCTCTCTCTCTCTCTCTATATATATATATATATATATATATTATATATATATATATATATATATATATATATATATATAAATATATAGAGAGAGAGAGAGAGAGAGAGAGAGGAGAGAGAGAGAGAGAGAGAGAGTTTATCATGCATACCCCACTTGCAAAGAAAGAAGTTTTCTTGGGATTTCCACTTTATTTTATGTTTTCAATGAACATATTAATGTGGATTGTGAAGTTTGGAAAAAAGTATATTTTTTAAACTACTTTTTTACCAACCTGAGTGGAAAAATGTTTTCTTGCAATTGTCTTTAGATTGAAATATGTGCTGGAGGAAGTTTGGCATGTACTTGAACATATCACATATGCAATATTTGTAAATAAATAGATTTAAACCATATAAGAAATAAACAATAACTTTCTATAATTGGAACATTTAAATAAATCTAAGCTTACTATTTCCCTACCTTGATCTATATTCCTGTGTTTGATTTATTGTACACATTACATCCCTATTTGTGTTGTCTAAATTTCTATGGTACTGATTGTACCAAATGGAAATGGATCTTGACTACATGATAGATTTTCAATCATGATATTTGGGGAAAATAGGTACTGTCTAGAAACAGAACAAATAATTTCTACAGTGCTAAAGCTATTTAGTGCAATAATTTTCTCAAAGTTACCACTATCATATTTGTGTTTTGGAATTATTTCAAAATTTCTAATAGAAATACCAGTGTTTGAAATAAGTATAACATCATGTTGTTGAATAAATTGTATTGGCACAAGCAATTCTATTTTCATTTTGGCCTTCTTATTTAACAAATATGCATGAAGTGTTGGTTTTAATTTATTTACTTCTTCAAAAAATGTTCGATATGTAACTAACACACCACCATGGAAAATGCTTCATATTATGTTATTACTGATATGTTCGATCAATAATGGAATAGACTCGATCTTTTTTTGACTAGTCATGAGCATTTAATTTAAATTAATTCAAGAAAATAAAAAAGAAATATGTTTTACAGTTAGCTAAATCTAGACAAGACTACCTTTCTTTCTTTGTTTATTGTCTATTTTTTGCACTTTTTGTTGTGTGTCCTATGGTATATGCTTATGTAATTGTGCTCTTTTATATAAATACTTATTCATCCATGTCTATTATCACATCATTTAAAATATGTTTATTTGAGATTGGTTTATAATTTGATATTTTTTACCTATTCACAAATATTGCACTGAAGTCATTGATTAAAAGGACATTATAATTGATACTAAGTAAGAATTTAGTCATGAAGTTAGAATCAAATATTGCATATAGGTAAAATACTAAATAGATTTTAGTTTCAAGGTTCATTATTACATATATTAAACTGAAAATTTAACAAATGTATAAATGCGCAAATGTTTTATAGAAATATGAAAAGTACAATTTTGCTTGTAGTTGTTATCATTGATCTCAATCTCTAAGTGTTACATGTTTCTTGAAAATTCAAAAATTATCAGTTTTAGTTACAGTACATAAAAAATATAACAAGAAAATGGACAGCTATATAATGTAAAAATAAAATGACAATAAATAGAACATAAACACACCTATTAGAAAAGTTATCATTGTCTTTACTTGTATTTAATTGTATCTGTTCTACCTGTATTCATATTCCCTATTCTGAAGATGTAAATTAAATCAAATATATAGAAATAAGAAAAGAGAGGTTTTACAATTCAATCCTAACAAGTACACGATGCTAACATATATTGTATAAATATTTTTTAGTACTTTCATATTAACCATGTTTTCAAATGTGCACCCAATTGATATAGGGTAGTAACGTATATTGTATAAATGCTCTAACTAATTGCATAGAACAAACGATGCAAAAATGACATGAAACAAATAGTACACATTTTGCACCTACATTCTCTGAGTTATTTTTTAATACATTCTTCATAAGATGTATTTTTCCTCATGCTTCTAACATATTTTATATATATATATATATATATATATATATATATATATACAATAATATACAATACATATATATATATAATAACATATATATAATATATATATACATAATATATATATATATATATATAATATATATAATATATATATATATAGAGTAGAGAGAGAGAGAAGAGAGAGAGAGAGAGATTTTAAATGGTCATAATTAGTTTAAAAAAATATAATTATAAATTGAAATAGATTTTTTTGTCATGTATGTTGGGATTTGTAGCTTGGGAGGTACTCCAAGCCCTAGGGTTCAGGATTTGGAGGTTGGGGCACCACAAAAGAGCTTTATGGGCTTGGAACCCAAGGTATTGGCTTTGTGCCCAAGCTTGTGGGTGCAAATCCTTGAGACATTTCGATGATTTTAAACATGGAGGTGTTAGAGGACCCTTAGAGGAGAAAGCAACAGTGAAAATCATCGAAATTCAAGTTTTCTAACTTGAGATATTAATTTTTGAAGTTGCTGGTAGGTTTTTGTGACACAAAATTTAGGTTGGCTTGGTTATTTTATGTGCCAAAAAACAAGTTGGTGCACACCACTTGAAGCCACATCAATCTGTATAAATAGAAGATGTGTGAGTGCGTTTATTCACATCCCATGAGCATATTTCATAGAAATACATCAACCTAAGGTGATTTGTGGCTCTAGGAGGAAGGTCGAGGTTGGGAAGAGGACCATTTGAGTTATGTTTTCTCTCTTTTAGGGGGGCGAGCAGGAGCAGAAGACAGTGGTTGTGGTTAAGGGTAATTCTAGGTATTGTTTGAAGGTGGTTTTGTGTGAACATGTCACTAAACAAGGAACCACAAGCCTATATTAGGATTGGTAGTAGGGTTGAGCTCCATACCTTAGAAAAAGGAGGATCTGCAGGTCTGATTTAGTGGTAAAATTAGCCTGGAACAATAGTATATATAGTGTAGACCTTGTTTGGAGATTGGTCACAATTGTTAGAGGTGTTTTAGAGCAGTGGAAGAGAGCCGAAGAGAGCTAAAGTGTTGTTGATTAGCCCAAACTAAGTCACTGAAACCTACAATAGAGAAAAAACCTAGAAAAAAGGAGATTTAAGGTATGTATTGATGTATTAGAGTTGAATTGATCCTACGAGGATGAGGTACTAGGTAGGAAAATTGTTTATATAGTACAGGGAATTTGAGGGCTATTGGAGGGTAGTGTGAAAGTGCCCAAGTTGGAGCCTTCAATGCAGACCTCAGGATGGACTCTAAGGGCTGCTAGGAGTGGTAATTGTTGGAGCTCAACATTTGGTTAGCCAGAGGATAAGTTGTGTATGTTGTGTTCTTTGATAGAAAAGTGACATTCTATGATGATAGGAAGAATCCCTACTGCCCTATGTTAGTCTTCATTGATGTAGTGCAATAAGCCTATAGTGGGAAGACAAGTCCCAAAAGATGATAGGAGCGATAGTGAGCAAAAGTCTCGAATTGTTTTTGCCTTGAAGGATGAAGGAGAAAGTAATGAGAATGAAGACCCTATGTATTGATGATAGATGGACTTATGATTGGATAGAGGGTATATTTGATAGTCGGGTTTAGTGCCCTAAAGGAGTTGGTACATTATTATAGTTATATTCTATAGAATGGAAGCAAAGGACCCATATTTATAGGATATGAAAAATAAGTTTTGAATGTGAACTACATCAGTTAGGTTCTCAGTATATCTTGTATTTTATAATCTTGTACGAGTGGAGATTTAAGGGCCATTATCCTTGGTATGGGAGACCTAGACTGATGTATTATATCGAATGGATTAATATAACAAATATAGGGTTATTATACAATATTTTGTAAAAAAAAATTGTACATTTTATGTGACTAGTAGATTTATTCTTGTATATTGTTCCATTGTTCAAAATAGACTTGATGTGGTACTTGATTTGATAGAGTTACTGATTTACGATTCTATCCTAGACACTAATATCATGCAAAAACAACAATATACAAATTTTAATGCATGAAAGAAAATATAAACAAATAATTACTATCATGCTTTCTTTTGTTTTGGTTTTAATGGAAACAACCTTGTTTCTTCATATTTGTTTGTGTTAGGAGTTTTATATATTTATTTAGCAGATCCCCATATATTCCCAGAGCTACGTCCCTCTGCAAGGTTCTAAATTGGGCACTATCTAGATTCATTTGTGGAATGTTACGGCAAGATCGATCCATAGTGCCATAATTCTCTAACTATATGATCTTGCCTTTCCTTCGCTACATCTAGGTCTTACTCATAGAAAAGGTAAGGTCCCTCAATTTACTTCTTTGGTGAGGGGCTGATCTTCGAGTTCCTCCATTTTCACCCACCCAAGATCTAATAGCAAGAAAACGGAGCTGTCCTTATCCTCGCATGCTTACTCACCCTCTCCCATATGGTCGAGCAAGCTCAAGTTCCTCTCCCTTAATAAGTGACGCCTACCGAACCTATATTTCTTCCCCTCAAAGCCTGAACGTGAAGTTATAGTTCTGAATTGACGAATTCTAGCCAAGGCCCCCATCAGATAGTGACTTTAAAGTGACTCGCCCGACCTAAGAAGGGAAAGGTACTATAAGAGGCACTCACCCATTAAGGAGTGAGGGTGTTGTAGGCATACTCGAATGTCTAGGAGAGGGTGTGTTAGCACACTCAACTATTCATATGGTGAGGGTGCATAAGCACACTCGACTATCCAGGAGAGGCGTTGTTAGCACACTCACTATTTCATATGGTGAGGGTGCATAAGCACACTCGACTGTTCCAGGAAAAGGGTTTTCACACTCGACGAACAAGATGATTTATTGCCCCACCCATAAGCCCCCCACCCAATAAGAAAACAAAAAAGGTACGAGGGATGAGTCACTCGGTCGTTATGGCCAAGGTACGTGAAGTGACTCACACTACTGTAGAGGGTGAGGAAAAAATGTGAGCCTGCCGAAGGCGAGGACCTTGAAGGATGCACAAGTAGGCTCGACCATAAGGAAGAGGACCTTTTGATTAAGAATTA
>APFE030004388.1:0-13982 GCA_000404065.3 Pinus taeda
TCGTAAACCTCTTTATATTTTAAATTTATATTGTGTTTATATATACTAATAATTAGATTGATTTTTAAATAGGCCGACATTAGATTAAAAATGTTAAATGTTAAACATTACTTTTACATTTACATGTTTACGTTTTTACTCTTTACATTTACGTTTACGTAAGTTTTTATGTGAGATATACCTCCATACTCGGCTATAGAGTGCCTCTAAACACAATAACAAAATAATAAAATATTATTAACTAGATTGTAGAATTAACCATTCGGAATATTTTATTATCTTTGGTTGGAGGGAAAAGGTATTTAAATTGGTTAAATACTTTTATTTAGAAATAATAAATAAATAAATGATTTATTTATAATCTCAAGAAATTATTGTTAAGGAATAATAAACAAATAATTATTTATTTAAGTATTCCTAGGGGATTTAGTCAAACTTGACAAGGAATAATAACTAATTAATGATTGATTAATTATTCCTAGAGAAAAATAAGATAACTAATGATTTATCTATTTATTTCTCATAACTAGGTCAAATATGACAAGGAATATTAGTTAAATGATGGTTTAATTAATTATTCCTATAAGATAATTAAATAAATAATGATTTATTTAATTATTCTTCATGGGTTTAACCAGAAATAACTTAACAAATGTGGTTTATTAAGTAATTTCTTACAGTGAAAGCAATTTTACTATGGTAAATTTGGCCCTACATGGTGTACTTCGATCCATCTAGTAAGTTATGTCTAGATGATCAATTTTTGGTGATAACAGATTGCCCCCCAATGTACGAGGAGCAAAACACATGTCTGAAGTACCTTATAAGAATGCAATCACTAGACACCAAAGAGGAGTCAGAGAGAGAGAGAGACTAATGGAGCTGAATCGAAAGAGGATAGTGACAAAGGGGGCAAGACCAACTAACTAATGTAAGTCTCCTTTTATGTTGTGGTACCTGATCTTAGTGAGGCAAGGGAGGCATACCTATACCTGCTGAGATAACTTAGTACAAAAATAATAATGCGCCCAGAAAGATGAAACTGCGCAATAAAGTACATGCTGAATGGTACATGACACGCAGGCATAAATGAGCCAGAAAATAATATGATGTGTCCCATATACATAATGTGTCTGGAAAAACATGAGCCAGGAATAAATACAATAACATCTGAGTACATGAGATATAATGGCCCTCCCCTCAAAAAATGGGCAGAAGGGAGGGTATAACAACCAAAGAAGCCCTGCTGAACAAGAAAAAGGCTTTGCAAATCTGAATGGATCATCTAAAGGAGACATGCATTCTATGATTGCTACAAGCAGGAGGAACTGAACCCATCAAATCTACGGAACTGTATCTGAGGCTTTAGAATAATATGAAGTCATCCGGGCATGTGGGGGGGTACCTGAAGGGTCAGCCCCTCATGAGGTCTAGAACATCTCACACACATCCGAGAATCATTGGTACAATCTGTTGCATCACTGGACCATCAAGTTTATGAATCACGAGCATCAAACAATCAAGTCAAAGGGCAATGATGATTCCCTTTACTTGATCTCAGGCACCGAACAGGAGTGGAAGCTAGAACCAACATACACCTCCCTCTAGGCCGTTATTCTAGAATAGATGTGTTGATATCGACAGAATAGGGCCCACCATAGGTGAGGCAATGAGAATCCTCAACTAAGGCATGAGGGAAATAGTAATGTGACTGATGGACTCACACCGGGGAAAATGGGGAAAATGGGACTGAGGGACAAAACAAACAACTTCCCTTGTCAGATCATAAAGTGCATGGTTGACTTGGTAGCAACTGAATCGACTCTAGAGGGGATGGTGGACAGTATGACTGAAGGACAAAATGGGCAAAACAGGATGAAAGGTATGCAAAGATGGATGGAATACTGTGACATGATACAGGGGGATGTGAAACAGACTCCATGGATGAAAAAGTGACTCATCGTGGATGTTCTGAACAAGGGTGACTCAATGATGCTACCACACAGAATAGGCACAGTGGGGACCATGAAAACATAAGAAAATGATGGTTGCCCATGATGAAATCAACACATGAGATGACAAGTGCCAAGGGAGGGCGGTCCCCAAAGTACAAGCATCACATATGAAGAAATTTGATTTTAATAGGCGACTAGGGGTTTCACCACATCACTGGTGGGTTGATGATGCTTGTTGAGAGTGTATTGGTAGGGACATACTATGGGTGGGTTGAAATGATGTTGTTATTGGTGAAACGACAACTGAGTCTATGCAAGAGATAGGTGAACCACGACTATGCATTTGGTATAGTGCTATGTGCTTTCTTCTTTGAGAATATACCCACGATCCGTCCTCATGTACAGATCCAGGATGGGGGCCCACAGGAGCCCAGGATGTGTCACTGGTGGTAACTACAGCAGAGAAGAGAAGGAGGGGGGTCAGGCGTGTGTTCCGACTCAATTTTTTCACAAATTGTGATCAAATTCCCCTTTACATATATTATTATCCTTATATCAGGATGAACTACCAAGGTGATCCTAACATACCACTTCCACCCAGATGAGCATGGGGACCGACGGTAAGTGTTAATTTACTATTTTTATGGTGAATTTCATATTTTTATCACATGTATATGGTATTGAGTGTAAAATATGTGGTATGCAGGTATAACACCAATAAAACCTTTAGGATATGTAGGTCGAGCCGCAACACTTGGGGTTGCAGATCAGGGAACATCATCGCCATGTCGGGGTCCAGACAATAGTGCTCTACTTGTTGACATATGTCGTATATGTGACGTGCCCTTGACTGGAGTTTCTAAGCGCAGGTGGCATGAGTTAGATGATCAGTACACGTATGAGTGGAAAGGGATCATGTGGTGCATGGCGATGGCTAGTTAGGGGGTACGTGATCTAAGGGTAGGTGGAGAAAAGCCTTTGGAGTGGGTTCTGCCAGATAGTGACTAGGGACGCGGACAAGTGGGTTCCATTTGTTTTGATTTTTCTAACATGTTGTGGGCATGTCAGATGTATTTAGAGCTATGGGATACAAACACTTATATGTTTTATGTGATACATAATGTGATTATGCATGAGTTATATGACGATGATGGTTCACCATGTGTTGTATTTATGGTTGTCTTCTATGGTATACATGTGATAAATGCCAATATAGAATGTTATTTGCAATGGTATATACAAAGTTATTTTGGGCTCTAGGAACATGAATGAAAGTAATGGTTTCAAATTCACGTACCAAAAACTTAAATCGTAGATATTTTCTAAATAGGACTTGGTTATGCACATGATACACACCATTCAATTGCATGGCAAGAAACAAGGAATCTAAACGAACATGAAGATGAGGAAGTGATGAGCAAGGGGCATCAACTAATAAACCTATCACTGCATCATATTTGGCCTCGCTATTGGTGGCAGATTCAATGCACACACTGTTAGAACAAACTAATGTATGTAAGGGGGTGAAAATGGCCCATGCTGCCGAGGTTAGATTCATGGACAAGCGAATCGCAGCATCAACATAATTGATATACGGTGTGGATGATGGATCCATCTAAAAGGTGCAAAAAGACAACAAATGAGATGATGCAACCTACCGAAATGCATGACAAAAATAAATACATGCAAATCAATGGGATACGCTAGGGATGAAATTTCTTAAGGTAGAATGAATTATGAGGATTAGGAAGGAGTTGGCCTTCAAACTCCTCCATAAGAGATGCCCCTTGCCTAAGGCCTTAAAAATTATGTAAGGCCCTAGCCATAAAGATTTGAAATCATCCGGGGTAGGGAGAGGGTATCTAAACCCATTGACTTCACTATGGATGAAGTCTTTTGATTCCACAACATAGTGGGTGTGAGACTGCTGCAGTAGGAAGTATGCACAATGGTGCATATCATCCCAAGGGTAATCAGGGGTATACATTACTTCCATGATGTGCTCATCAGAATGGATGATGGGCGGAATGGAGGAAGATTGACTACATGATGCAGTGGTGGTACCTGGTGCATCATCTTGAAAAAGAAGGTTCACATACGCATCATCTGAAATGGTAAATGATGAGCTAATAGATGGAAAATCTACTGATGTTGAGACCTAGGTTTCTGATTAAGGAGGCTTGATAGAAGTGAGCACAGAAACCTCAAAAAGGTTTTTCTGTGAAGAACTCAAGGATGACGACAAGTAAAGGATATGGACCATGCAGTCCATCATCTTGACATCAGGGGGAGGGATCACGATGGTGGGGCAAGAGTCCCCTTGTTCTAGTGTACTAGTGGTACCAAAATCTATAAGTAGAGGAGTAGATGATCCACTACGAGTGGCCTCGAAGTTACAAAGCACTTGAAGGCAATCAAGAAATTCGTCGAGATGAGGGAAACAATGGGAATAATTACCATAATGATCACAAAAGGCGCAAGAGTGATTTGTGCGCAACGTTTTAAGTCTCTTGGCTGGGCCCGGTAAAGCAACTTGGACCTAAGAGATATTAGACTCAGGGAACATTTCATGAACTAAAGGTTTGAGATGAGGAATTTCAGGACAGTTATTGGTGGTATGCCCACAACATTACAAAAATTGCATGGAGGTATCAGATTTGGAGCTTTGTTAGCTAGAGGTGCTTGGTGAGCCTTGTCTTTAGGTTCCTTCTTCTTGGCTTTCCCCCCTGTCTGGATGCTTTTCCAACAGGAGTGGGTTCCTATTGAGGTTGCAGTGGAACTGGGGCAACGTCAGGGGTCATAGGGACTGGTTGAATTGGGGTCAAAGCATGATATGGTTTGAGTTGACTAGGCATAATGCTCACTGGGGGGTCAATGTACCATATTAGGATCCCCAAAGTCATATTAGGGAGAGTCAACGAAGCCATGACAGGGATATAAATGATTCCAGGAGAAGGAAACAAGAAAGTTATCTATCCTGTAGGGTAATGTCCTAGTGGAACAACTCTTGAATGGTTGAGACCTGGAGGAATAGTTCCTAGTGGGAACAAAGGGGAAGCACCTACAAAAGGAGGAGGTCCTGGGGGGGTGGATCCTGATGGCATAGTGGAGATGGTAATAGTAGGGTGCTGAGGAGATGGTTGTTGATTAGATGTACCGGACTTCTTTTGAGTAGCCCATGATGCTTATAACATGCAAACAATCAAAGAGCTATGCTCAAATATGGGAGGGGGAGGACTAGGGAAAGCACCCAACAAGGTGGAACATTTGTAGACTTTGGGTGAAACACTAGTGAGAGGGGTGGCAGATTTCTTGCTAGACATCGATGAGATAAAGGGTTCAAGGAGGTTAAGGATGACGACTCGTAATATGTCAATTGATCGATAGTTATGACCTTCCCTTCATGAGGGAAACACATCTTGCGAAAAAATGCAGACGGAATGATTGACATGGCGTATGTGTAGCTACGATCTAAGAGAGTATTGTAATCTGGAGGGACATAAATAACCTCAATGTCTACATGGACAATCTTTCCCGCAAGAGTCACTAGACAATTGTGATACATGCCGAGAGGTTGGAAAGGGTGATTGTCCCAAGCACGCAAAGTGATGGTGGATGGGGCATGTTCAGGTGACTTGAGTTACTTCCAAACAATAGTAGACATCACACAAGTAGATGTGCCTTCGTCAATAATGCATCAGGAAATGATGGCATTACGGACTCAGACTAGTATCTAGAAAGCAACAGATGGTGGTAATGGATGACGTTCTAACACATCAACAAGGAAGGCAATCAAACGATCATCTGAAGGATCTACTGTGACCAAATAAGTTAGTATAGCTTTCTTTTGATATGGGCATGACTAGAGGACCTCTAACATCAACATGGCAACAGTTGATTGCGCCAAGTCGTCTACTATATTGTATGTATGGGAAACTCGGGTAGAAGCTGAATTACAACGTAATGGTCCCTTGGGGATCTTGGGAATTGACTCAATTTAGGCTGAGGAATTTGTAATGGACCATTTGGTGTCATAAGAGGCTCAGTAAATGCTTTGGTTTTGGTCTCAGTTGCGGATGAAGTTGATGGCTTTTTGTATTGATGTGACCGAGTTTGAAAGTTGACATCGGAGGTATCGACCTCATCAGAATTCACTGTGAGGATCTAGTAGTCACCATGACCAAAAGGTTGGGGAGGGTGGGCTACTTGACCTTGCTGAGGTTGAGCAGCAACGAATCCTTACTGGGGGAAAGGATTTGTGAGCATAGCCAATTGATATGGTGAAAGATTCTGAGGTGATTGTTGTATGGGGGGTTGACCTCTAGAAGTTGCTTGGGCTTCCCACATTTGGAGCATTTGGGGTAAGAGGGGACACTCATGAGTATAATGGCCATGTACACCACAACATGCACAAGGCTTGTTCATATGAATAGCCTTGTTCTGTTTGGACTAGTTTCCCTGTTGTTGGTTGTTGGTGTTAGGCTGGTTTTCCTGGGGTTCATTAGGTTGATTACCTTGATTACCCTGGTTACCCTTGTTAACCTTCCCCTTATTCTTTTTCTTCAAATCTTGTGGATTTGTTGTACCCTATTGTGCATACACTTGACCCTAAGGGGGCAGTGGTTGCTGGGGCTGAGGATGCATGGGAGGCTGTAGTGTTAACGCCTGAGAGGTTGGGGCACCCGGCAGTGCATAGGTGTAAGATGGTGAAGGTGTAATGGGTTGGTAGACAAGTTGAGCAGTATCTAGACCTAATGTTTTCTGATGTGGTTGGGCGAATGCATATGAGGTGCTTTGTCCTGAATACACGTATCTGGCAGGAGGGGTATGAGTGTTGGAGGAACTGGTGGCCCTCCGTGGATAGTCATAACTCTACTAAGTGAATGAGATTCCCTCGGTGCATTGGCACCACGAGGACGAGGGAGGTATGGTATAAGGGTACGGAAATCACCAAATTGAGCGTAAATCAAGTCATATCTTAGAGCAGACTGGAGAGCCTCTTCCTCTGTCTGAGGAAAGTGAGACACGACATCTTTGGCAATAGGCACTAAAAGAGTCCTAATAAACTAATCGAGGTAGACACGATCTTCGAAGGGTGGAGTATGACACATGCTCCTCCTTCTATGCCATTCATAGACATTATTAGAAAGATGGAGAGGACTAACAAAATCCGGTCAAGAACTCTGTACCAGTGTCATATCAGAGAGGTGACTAAAAATATGAAAGGAATGCTTTAGTAAGCATCATGAAAGTGGAATGAGAAGTAGAGGGTTGGTCAATGTACTACTTTGCAACATCTCTAGTGAGCATGCATTGGAACAACCAAAGATGAATGGAGTCATCGTTGATGGAATTAGATGAACACGACATATGGAAGGAGTGGGCGTGATTGGTGGGGTCTTCTCTAGAGTTACCCTCGAACTTGGGAATGTGTTAGGGAAGCTTAGTCGGCATAGTTGACCAACCAACATCGGGGTGTATAGGATCGTTAATCAACTGGCTTAAATCTAGAAGACTTAACCCAACCATGAAAATTAGCAATGGAGTCGCTGGAATGGTTCCTATAATGGTTCCGTTAGATGTGACAACTAGAGTAGAACCAAAGCCAACACCATGTTGGTTTCCTGCACCTGTAGTGGGCCCTAACATGATGATGGTATGTGGTGAAGGAGGCTTGGAATCAGATGAGGAATTAAATGAATAAAAAGAAGAGTCGATATCAGGAATCAGGGGAGGATGAACTCGAACCCTACAGGGAGGAGTAATATGCCCAAGTAGAAACTGGGGATGAAGGCCTAAGAGTCTCTGTGATAAATGCCTTGGTGGCACAATGGTTGTAAGATACAAGTGACATAGAAATGGTGAAGGGAGATAAACAAAATGTCTCTGTCTCTATGTGGGGAGATAAATTAATTAAGTCTTGACTTGGCAGTGTAAACCAAGCACCCTTTGCTAAAGGGGTGCTTGTGTGTGCAAGTGTGCTTATTAATTATGCCCAGATCTTGTTTGAAAAAATAAAACGATTGTTGAAATAAACTAAAATTAGAAACATAAAATGAACAAAAAATCAACGATCTAAAACCCCACCCAAACTGGTTTGCAAAAACTATGCTAGTTGGTGGCAAAATCAACTGAAAACACACTAAAACGGCCAAGAGATCTAAGCATTTGTGTGGTTGGGATCATATGACACGATGTTGTTGGAAAGTGGTGTAGCAACAACAAAACATCAGTGAGGAAAATCGCTACAAATGATAAGTAGATGGGTGTGAAACCTAGGGCGAGCATTGACACCACAAGGAAAATGACCAAACAAGGTTGAAGAGAGAACTTTGGATGGAAACAACCTATCTTTCAATATATGAAGAAGGAAGGTATAGATATGGAAAATATGGTTGAAAGTTCTACAAAAACTTAGAATTCTTACTCGGCTAAACTCCTCCTATAAAGGTGGAAGCATACTAGAATCCCTAAGGGGCTAAATTCCACTTCAACGAGTGAAACAGAGTAGTCAAGGACTAAGCGGGCTAAGACAATGGTCAAACAACCTAATAGACTACTCTCAGAAAAACCTAGAAAAAGATCAGAAAAATTCCCAGAAACCTTAAAATTGCAAGTACTAACTTGATTCCTGGGATATTGCACTTTTTGGGCTAGAAAGTGCGCTATGGACCTCTAGATCATAGGTTTGGGGTAGAAAATTGCGATTTCTGCTCCTCTATTCTCAAGCAGCAAGTCTCAAAAAAACTTGTCATCTCTGTCACAACTGGTTCCTATGACCTGTGGAAATAACCAGAAAACTAGCGGAAGTTAGAAATTTTACTGATCTAGGTTTAGAATGCTAGTAAACAACATTAATAGATTGAAAAAAGAAAAACCCTAAGATGAAAACTTAAGGTCACCCAGGTTTCTGAATCATAATTAAAAACCTAGTGGAGTCGCCATCTGTTGGGGCTTTTTTCTTATAGATAGTGTATGAAAAGCAATCACTTTAGACTGTGGATGAAAAACAACCTCAACAGTAAAAATGGATGTTAAGCAATATAGATATACAACAAATTATAGAAACAAAACTTGCCAAAGCCCTAATCTATGCAACAGAAATAGTTAAACAACATAATGGAATAAGAAAATAAGCACAAGTAACTCCAATAATCCAATGGAAACTAGATATATAAAGAATACATTTTATTAAATGACACCTGTGAAGGGAACAAATAATGTCAGCAATCCCCCTCTATGGGATGGGTTCTTGGTTATCCTCATTATCTTCAGCTTTTGTAGAGTCTCTCTCCTCGATAATGTCTAAAACCCAGCAAACAAAATGTTTGAGCTCCGTGAGAACTCAAATGAAAAAGAATATGGTGTGCAACGATGATAATAATCAGAGCTACAACAGTGAGTGCAATAATGAAAATTATCAAAAGTGAAGAATGAATGTCAAACCCTTCTATTTATAACAAAATATTAGGTTATTCTTGAATAATGGGAAATAATAAAATGTTATTAACTAGATTCTATAATTAACCATTTGGAATATTTTATTATATTTGGTTGGAAGGAAAAAGTATTTAAATTGGTTAAATACATTTATTTATTAAATAATAAATAAATAGATGATTTATTTGTCATCTCAACAAATATAGTTAAGGAATAATAAACAAATAATGACTTATTTAAGTATTCCTAGCAGATTTAGTCAAACTTCACAAAGAATAATAACTAATTAGTGATTAATTAATCATTCCTAGAGAAAAATAAGATAATTAATGATTTATCTATTTATTTATCATAAATGGGTCAAATATGACAAGAAATATTAGTTAAACAATGGTTTAATTAATTATTCCTAGAATATAATTAAATAAATAATGATTTATTTAATTATTCTTCATGGGTTTAACCAGAAATAACTTAACAAATGTGGTTTATTAAGTAATTTCTTATAGTGAAAACAATTTTACTATGGTAAAATTAGCCCTACATGGTGTACTTCGATCCATCTAGTAATTTATGGCTAGATGATCAATTTTTGGTGATAACAGAAAGTGGGGCTTCCTTGTACCTCATTGTCCGTTATTGTACATGTGCAATAACAACGTGGATGTTTGTGAGAGTTTGAATTTTCTTCGCGCACTACTGCTGAAAAAATTATAAATGGAAAGCTGCTTTTTGCACAGTGACAAATATGTTATAGAGTGTCTGCATGGTGGTATCCAAAGTTGATACTCCAGCAAGTATCACTTTCTTCATTTCTGCAATAGCGGATCTTGGGCAATGCTTTGTTCTATGCTTGGCCTCTTACAAGTGCTTTTCCATCCGATGCCAGGAAACTACTGTTGGGCACATATTGCATCACGCAGGTATGCGAACATTAATAATATTTCTTGCTCATCTTTAGGCGGGCTTCAGGCATTAGACACATGCACTTTAAATTGAAGAGCCAACATGTCAGATTAGTTGAATGGCCTTCCTTCGTTTTCCAATTAATCCAACATAACCACTCAACACTATGGAAAGGTATTGTTCTCTCTTGACCATACAAGCGACATGTAAATATGACCAAGAGTTGGTAGGCCTTCTTGAGTGACTTCGTCTTGTAGACCTGGTTGGGTGTCACTCTGAACTTTGATGGCTTTCTTACCCAATGCTCCATGATGTCTCTAGTGTTCACATTGTTGTTGGGAGTATAGAATAATGCATCCATGTGGTTCACCGACTATGGAAATTGATAAATTTGATGGTAGTTTTCTGACTTGAAGGTGGCAAGTTGTGTTCCACTGGTACTACACAGTGCCAATGTCTCGGGATTGGTATGTGAGACAATCCAGTGAATGATATCCCGGCATAGGAAGATAGGGTACCTACATGCAACCCTATACAAGCCTAACTTGTGAATGTTGACATAGACCCGTCGATCTTCCAGATCTTCCTAGAAGCTACCTACAAATATGTCCTTTATTTATTTCCATGTAATCTTCATGTCTTTCTCTACGAACAACTGCGTGACTCTATAGATGGGCAAGTTCATTAGCACCTATTAAACCACATCTCTAGTGTTTCTCTCTATAGTAACCTTTGATCTAGCTCTCTTGGAAACCATGTTGCATGTGTTGCTAAGAAGCTGGTCAACACATGATGTACTTGGAGACAGAGCAGACGCTCATGACAAGCAAATGTCATCTTAAAAACAAAATCACTTCAAGGACCGATCATGCAACAAACTGGGTAACTACTAGGTAAGATTGCATAATTATGACTCTTGGAGGTGAGGGATTGTCAGTTGGATCTCCACATTATGTAGTTCCAGCTATCAATAAGAGGTACTGATCACTGGAACTGTGTAGAGCGTAGTCTAGTGTGGTTTGTTGAGGACTGGAACTACGTAATGTGTAGTTTAGTCTGGCTTGTTGTTGATTGGGACTACGCATTACACAATACCAGTGGGAAAGACATGTTAGACCAGTTGAATGGCCTTCCTTCATTTTCCAACTAATCCAACATAACCACCCAACTTTGCCGAAAAGTCCTTTTTTTTCTCTTGACCATACAAGGGACATGAAAATATGACCAAGAGTCGGTAGGCCTTCCTGAGTGACTTTGTCTTGTAGACTTGGTTGGGTGTTGCTTTGAACTTTGATGGCTCTCTTACCTAATGCTTCACGATGTCTCTAGTGTTCACATTGCTATTGGGAGTATAGAACAATGCATCCATGTGGTTCACCGACTGTGGTAAGTGATACATATGATGGTAGTTTTCTGACCTGAAGGTGGCAAGTTGTGTTCCATTAGTATTGCTAAGTGTCACCATCTCAGGATCGGTATGTGAGATAAACTAGTGAATGATATCTGCACACAGGAAGGTGGGGTACCTGCATGAAAACCTATGCAAGCCTAATTTGTGAATGTTGACATAGACCTGTCGATCTTCCAAATCTTCCTTGAAGCTACCTGAAAATATGTCCTTTATTTCTTGCCTTGTAATCTTCACATCCTTCTCTACGAACAGCTACATGTCTGCATAGATGGGAAAGTTCATTGGCACCTGTTTAACCACATATCCAGTGCTTCTCTCTATAATATCCTTTGACCCAACTCTCTTGGAAACCATTCTACGTGTACTTCTAAGAAGCTGCTCAACAACTGATGTACCTAAATACAAAGCGGACAGTCACGACAACCAAATGTTAGCTTAAAGATGAAATCACTTCAAGGACCGATCATGCAAAAAATTGGGTAACTACTAGGTAAGATTGTGTGGTTGTGACTCTCAAAGGTGAGGGAATATTAGCTAGATCTGCTCATTGCACAGTCCCAGTTTCCAGTGAAAGGTACTGATGAATGGAACTACATAGAGCGTAGTCAAGTGTGGCTTGCTGAGAACTGGAACTACGTAATGCACAGTTCAGTCTGGCTTGAGGTTGGCTGGGACTGCGCATTGTGCAATCGGAGTGGGCAAGACTCAGGAAATTTCTTCTAGAACTGTGTAGAGCGTAGCTGGAGCCAGTGATTGGCAACCTCTAAATAATTCCTAGATGCAAGGTAGAGCCTTGAGTTCCAGAAATGAGCAGTGCATGCCGGGAAGAGCTAGATCTTAGCCAGGTAGCCCAGATCTGCCCAAGGGCAACTTGAAAACGAGTATATTTGAATGCATGAGAGAAGGATGGTGTAGATATGAGTGAATGATCAGGCATACAATCAAATCAAGTGTAGAAATTAGTTAAATGGATGAACAATGAAGTTTGTGGGAAGATTCACCACAACGATGACCATTAGTGCGAAAATGGGGTTATGCATGTGATGGTTAAGAAAGGCAATGAAAAAATTGAAACAACACTTCTACAAGTTAAAAAAAAAGACTAAAATTCCAACGATCGTTCAATACAACATGTAAAAAACACTCACGCAAGCCAACGAAACAAAAGCGATAGAAAAATCAGCAAAAGACTTGAAAAGAAAAAGTTACCCAGAAAAGTTGTGTCGATTGTGTCGAAGGTTCCTAGATGCCTCAATAATGCCAGAGCTCCAATATTGAATGTGAAAATGATCTCTAGCAGTGTCCATTAAATAGATTCGATTGATTTAGGTTTTATGGCGCACATGCCAAAAATCTAGGATAAAGCGACAAGTAGCGGTTATTTCTAAGATTGGCTCAAGTGTAACTCCCAGTGCTAAAAATATATCCCTATTCTTTAGGGATGATTTTAGCCTTTTGATTTTTTCTTTTTCGAGAAGGGCTGCCATGCATGCATGGAGAAATTGTGCAGTTATGGAGGGAGCCAATCAACCTATTAACACATGCACCAGGCATCAATTGAGAGGAATGCTTCTCCACAATTCCTGGGTTGAGTGACTCTGGATGCCTCTCATTCTCTGCATAGTTTTCCAACTGAAGAAAAGATGTCAGCTAGATCTGCACAGTTATGGAGCCAAAGATCACTGCTGGGATGATTTGCACAATTATTGAGAGCAAGGCTTACTGCTTGGATGATTTGCGGAAGTCTTGAGAGCAAGGCTCACTATTGGGCTGTACTACACAATTCCTGAGAGAAAGGTTGGCTTCCCTCTAGGACCATGTATTTTTCCATGCAGTGCAAGAACTGGATGCAACCAAGTCACGGGGGGTCAACTTGCAGTTAGAAAGCAAAGTAAGTAAGCAACAAAAGCTGTAAAGAGAAATATAGATTCAAATGAAAACACAAGTACCTGGGTAGTGCAAGACAAGCTACTAATATTTAAGGAGGGAGGCCTTAAAATGAAGAGAAGGAAAAATTTTGGAGGGTGGTTTTAGCTGCTACAACATTGGCAACACACTAGTAGAACTCCAGCTCTTTGTATCAACCTTGTCTCATGTAAAGCAAGTCTAATTCATCCAAAAGTATTGTTTTATTCTTTGATCGTCATGGCTTCCACAATAGTATGAGTTAAAGATATAGTCCTTGCCATTCTCTTGATCATTCAACACACATACCAATCCAAGTCAACTGAATTGTTTCGATTGGGGATGAGGGGTATATTGATGCACAA